>JAMBLF010000957.1:0-161641 GCA_030578115.1 Leucoptera coffeella | reverse complement strand
ATGTCGGGCTGAAGTTACCAAACACTGATGCCACGGCGTTTGAACTTCTTGTTATTTCATCGCCATGGTTACACCAACGCCGCCAGCCGCTACAACCGAAGAAAAACGAAATCGATGCTCCAATTCCTTGCTCACTTCCTTGTTCTTCGGTTCGTTCCAGTTGAGGATCCAAATCTTATCCCAAAGCGAACATATTTAGCCAGTTTGGCATCACAATTGACTAAATATTCAGCCGAAAATAATTATTTGTATTTTCAACTTTCACTGAGCTGCTGACTTTTTTGACGCACCATAGACGACTGGACTATCAAGGGTTATGATAGTCAAATCTTGCAGATACTTTTGTAACTTCTAATAACTAAAATTTAATTATGCTGCGCAATAAGTTGGTCCAATCGCATATTTAAAAAAAGTACTCTCAATTTTATATTGTAAAAGATTACTTTAGCCAAGTACATCTCTCCATATTACATCTCTCCTTCTTTTTTTTTTAGCTCAACTAGTGCCAGGTGGTGTGAAAGGCGTGAGAGGTGGCACCGTTCAGTTGGTGAGGAGTCGAGCGCCTGCCACTCGGCCTCTGAGGCCAGTACAAGCCGCCACTACGCCTTTAGCCACGGCTACATTGCAGACTGGAACTACTGGTATGGATAATAAATTACATTAAGTACTGATTAGATGTCAATACGTGAGTTCCAGGTGATAATATAATGAACTAGTATGGCAATTATGGAGATAGACACATAATACCGAACTAGGGTTACGACAATTATGTCCTTAGCAATATACAGTGTGTAATGTATGTTGAAAATCACGTTAGAAATAAGTACCTATATATCGCTGTTAACGCAAGGGTTAGTACGAGTAAGTATCAATGAAATGTACATTCGTTTCACACTTCCCCCTTTAGCCCTTTCGAAGTTGTCAGAGATTGACTGATCACCGTAGTATATAAGTATCGTGACAAATTGTATCCCATGTCGCAGTATAAAGGTACTAACTATTACATTTATGGTGCAGAATGGACAGATACCTAAGTCTCAGAAATCTGAAACTTAATTATCCTCTTACAGGGAACGCCCAATTCATAACGCAAGCGCAGGCCCTCGCAGCGCAGCAAGTACGAAGAAAATCAAATCCATCGGATGGTTCATAGTGAATAATTTATTGTACGCCCTACAGTCATTCAAGTGTCCTTAAGGATTCGCTCGAACAACTCTAAAGTTGAACGCTTTTCCTCACTGGGTTATACCCCGGAATGTCTTACGTTCCCTGACTCTTACTTCCTTATAACTGTTCTTATTTCTAGTCTTACAGATACAAATTGGTGTTATAATTGAAAAACATGGTATGCTCGTATTAGGAAACCATTAGATGGCTATGTTCTAGATATAACTAGTCTTAATTTGAATAATGGCGTCTCAATTACTTAATCTGATTTGAAGGACTTACCTTTTTTAAATCCGACTTAAATTAAGACCGAGTGCGTACAAACCGAGATTAGGTGTGGGAATTGAGTTTTAATGTAAGCCAACTGCTAATGGAATGATAATAATAAGTTATTGGATAAATTCGTAATTGCCAAGTTGTGTTCACGTGTTGTTAATAATCATTGTAATAATAACGATAAAGTATTTTTTTGTATTAATATTGAAAATTAACGCATCTAAAAATGGAATGAGTAATTAATTTAAAATATTTTAAATCCGAACAAACAGTTTTTTTATTCGGAGTATGGTTTGTTAGAATGAGTATGAGGCGCAACAATCACAGCCATGATTTAAATTACTTAATTTAGGTAACCAAATAACACTCCAATCATGTTGTTTTAATATTAATTTATGTAAACATAATATGTATTTTATGTACTCATTTGATTGTGAAGCCTAGCCCATGTTGCAATAATGTCACAAACTAAAATCTTTCTTTATAAGAGCATGTAAATTGGATTCTGAGTAATTATGTCTGTAGCGATATGTATCTGTATCGTCAATAGTAACTATGTATATCGAATGATTAACAATTGAACCTAATGTTACATAATAAATTGAATGCTGAACGAATTGATAAATAGCTTAAAATTAGATAGGTTACGCTGCTTCGTTAAACTCGTGAACAAGATACAAAATATATAGATTTGGTATGAGCCCATATCGATATAGTAGAATAACTGACGAGACTTCAAGAAAACTGATTCGCCCAACGCTAGAAGTATTCCGATTTCCGAAATAATAATTGATTATGCCATTTCGTGACGTATTTATATTTAGACAAAAACAATATTTTAAAAATATAATCTATATAGATTTTGCATGCAACAAAAATTAACAAGATTTTACGTTTCCCGTCAACGAAATTGTACTGATATAGTGTCATGCATTTTTATATTAATCATTAGTAAAAATATGTAAATAGAGCAAAGATAAATAATATTCCCGCCTCGTGGTAGTGTAATGAAATGGTTTTGAAAAGAGTATAAATGGATTGAACTGATTAGCTAATAGGTAGAAGCGAACTCGAGGAGATATTTCAAATTCTACTACAAGCCTTCATAATGTTTCATGTTTGTATCTAAATTAAGCATTAGTCTTTTATCCAATGACGTAACTAGCTTATTTATAAACATAAGTCGTTATGTGCTCTCCATCAGTATTAAAAATAACGGATTTTGAAATTTATTAAAATGGACGTTCTTATCAAGTACAACATATTAGTTGTAATCTTAAACCATTTTAGCAGTTTTAGTTTTGTAAATAGGTTTAGTATAATAAATTCCAGCATCACAATAATTGATATAATTATGATACCGATCGCATGTTGAAAGTATAGTTTGAATTTGAGACTAATTTGGGTTTTATAGTTTTAATCTTTTAAATTAAAGTTTTTAGTTTTGTTGGCTAATATTACACATCGCGTAATGGTTAGACCTATGGATACTCGAGCCATATGCATGAAAACTGTGCTCCATTCAAATTTAGAGAATACACAATGCCCATTTATTTTATATTTCTTAGCAGTTTACTTATGTGGCCGTAATACAAGTTTTTTGTACAAATATTCATCTTATCTAAAAAATGGTTAAAAATTAAATTTTACTTTGGCGACTCAATAACACAAAGCTGTTAGCTTTGGAATTTAAATCTTCAGTCTTTTTTTCACTATTTAACATTTGGTAATTGATATTATTAATAGTTGCGAGATTTAAAAACCTAAGTCACGAGCCTAAAACCTATTTATTACATATATGCATATTCCTTAGGTAGGTAGATAATCAAGCACCATAATTGATAACCAGTCTTTAGAGTGAATGCATTATACTACAAATATCGTCTATTACTGTTAAAGGCGTAATACACAAGTGTTTTCAACGTTTGTGTCACTCCAAGTATATCCAATCTTTATCAACAAACTGAAAAGAATATTTCCTAAGCAATTAATGTAAACTTGAAGTTGCTGAACTGGATGTATTGAAAATAGATAAAACAAACAGTTTAAATTAATATTTTCCGTGCTTAGTATGATATATACTATGACCATATACGTGTTACACTAAAATAACAAATGCGTCCTAATTTTAGAAATTGTTTTTAATGGTATGTAATTTCTAAATAATAACACCAACCCGGGAATCAAAATATTTTAATGTAGGTTTCTTTACATTCATGCAAAAACCGTGTCAAATACATATATATTATCACATCTACTTGCTTGCTGTACTATTCGTATTCAATATTATGTAATATGGGCAGTAAAGGCTTATTTCAAACTAAATACGCTTCCTGGATGATATTGAATGTAAATATTGCATGTGTTACTAAATTTGAGTTTTGTTGTTATAGGATGTATAATTTCTGCTATGCAGTTGGTCGTTTAGGTAAATAAGAAAAGTACTTCTGATACCGATAGTAGTCTTAGAAGGAGCATTGTATTGTTTTATGACGGGCCTGGCGTAGCAAGCGTTTCTATGATCTCATTTGTTTATGAAGAGTAGCTCAATAATATTTAGATTGGTAGTGAAACAACGGTATCCTTCGTATGTAAATGGAGTATATTTTTAAGAGAATCCACGACGACTGTATATTTTTTTGTAATAATTTTGTAACGAATGAGGGCAGGATTGGAATCCCTTTCTGTGGCCCATGTGTATCATATGTATTGTCCTGTAAATAGCTAGTTCTAATGAAATAAAATGTGATATGCATTCGGATGTTTATAGTGATAGGTGTACTATAAAATGTATATGATTGCGTTGACATGGATTAGTAAATATTGTATAAATTAATTTTAAGTATGTTGTTCAGAGATTGACGGTTCGGACATAAATAAATTTTTTTTACATATCTCGGTTTTTAATGCAAACACAAGGTTGGTTAAAAAAGTATGACTTTTATTTTCTTTCAAATAATTTTCATCTAAATTTATAAGAACATTGGACACAATCGAAGCTTTTACAGATAAATAAGTATAAATAATTTTATATTCACATAAATTGTCTTATCGTATAATACATACATTACATTTATTTTATATCAGTCCTTCCAGAAGGTCCATACTCTCTCCCTGCAAATTATACTTTATTATTTACACAGCGATAGGGATTTGATCTACCGTACGTACATACATCAACAATTAACAATTATAGAGACTATTTACAAAATATATTTTCACTATTAAACACACTCGCGCACATTCCTCTCCACGCACTCACTGCACTGCTCACACTTGATTTGGCATTTGGATGGCGCCGGACACTAGCAGGCGTCCTCGTCCCAGGCGAGCCACCAGGGCGCGTGGCAGTCCGTGCCGCGCTTCCGCCGGCGCCGCTCCGCGCGGTCCGCCCTCTTCTTCACGAAGCGCACGTTGTACGGGTCTTCGGCCAGCTCCGGGTACCGCGCTACGTCGTGGATGTATTCGCCTTCGTATCCAGACACGTAGCCCTGTTTTTGGATCTCATCGAGCTCTGCCGACGACCACTCGAGGGAGCCGCCGAGTCCGCTCCGCAGTGCCTCTCTCTCCCGGTGCCACGCCTTTCGTACGGCCGTAGCGTGCGCGTGGTGCATTAGCCTCTGGCGCTCGCGTTCGGCGGTCGTTCCGTAACGAAGGTTGACGATGCTCGTCTTACCATGAATCTTCACGTCGGCATAGGAGCGGCCGCCCTCGTTCACTTCATGGAAAGTTACGTTTAGTTTGCCTTGCATGCGCTTAAGCTGCTGTTTGTCGTCGGCGGCGCGCCACGTGTCTTCTTTTACAAAGTAGAACATGTCCTGCTGGTCCCCGTGTACTACGAACGAGAAAGGCAGCAAGTGAGATCGGTTGAAGACAGACGTGTACACGTCCTTGTAGATGGCGTTAGCTGTTGGCACCGCTGTGATGACTGCTCGTCCTCGTGAGTTCCTGGAGACGAGGATGCCTCTTCCGAAGGGCGGTTCAGAGTCTGATCCAATACGTTTGGGGGCAAGATTCAAGGCGTCCGTTTTTAAGGCTGACATTGTAGGGATTGATAGACTCCTTGCGTCTGATATTCTCTTGTTGGACATGTGAGATAGGAAACCGGATTCCACGGTGACGCTAGGTATTAATGACATGGAAGATGGCAGGCCTAGGCCTTTGCCTCCGTTGCTGTCGGCCCACACGGAGCGGCCTCGTGGGATGGTCGGCAGGACAGATCCACCCGGTAGCTCCTCGGGATACAATTGAGGGGCAAGGCTCTTCATGTCGTAGCCTAACAGTTTCAGCCACGATAAGTGATCTGGAAATAAAACATTACATTGGGTTAAAATTTAAATCATATAATTAATATATATTAAAATGTTGACAGTTGTTCATCAGTCAAAAGTGCCTCATAAGTAAAAAGATGCATGACCCCAAGTTTATTCAATAGTTGATGTATCCTAAACTAACTGGTATAAAAACATTTTAATTGTGATATACGAGTACATCAGTTCAAACGAAAACATCGTGATGACCCCTTCCTGAAAATGGCGATATGAAAAAATTACGGTCTCTTTTTTCACTGTTATGACCATTCACTAGTTCTAACCGTTGTAATTATTTATAAAAAAGCTTATTTATTTATATTAAAAGCTTATTTATTTAATTTATTTATTATATAATTATTTATTTATAAAAAAGCTTACCTGTCGGTTTCATATTCTTTGGCCGAGTATTAATCGGGTCATTTCCGTTAAATCTGTACAGATGTAACTTCGTTGGATTGTGTATTCTATCAATTAGATTTTCCCAAAGTGGTGACATCCATTGGCCAATCAAAGGATCGTACACTTTTCCATCTGCCATGTGTACGAGTGACGTGACAGGGTCTAATAAGCCTCCACAGAAGTCAACTGGTAGATATAAGTAAGGATTTGAGTCGTAGACTATGTGTCCGTATGGTGACCTCATTATTTCCCTTATACCTTCTCCGTATTGATTGAATACCATAACTGGAGTACCGCATTGGTCAGTTGCGATATAATACTTATGTCTTGCCATCTGGAAAAAAGAGAAGTTCGGTTTTAACAAATTCAATAAAATGCTTCTATATTTGAAAGGGAATATCTTTAAAAGTAGTCTAGTAGTGACTATAATGTGCTGAGGCAATATAATTTATAACAAAATCTTTTAATATAACATACAAGTATATCTGTGCATGTCTTAGATATAGTATTACCAACCAATCAACCTAATTAAATTATAAAATTGACCGTACCTATCCCATACCAAAGATTGGTTTCTTTTACTCAATACAATAACTGAAATATTGAAGTAAAAATGATACAAATTTCATTTACCTGAGTATAAATTAGGTGTCCTCTGTCATCATAAACTAGTGTCATGAATCTGTTTTCTCGAGGAGAATAAATTAGACTAACTTCATGAGGCCTCTCTTTGTTAGTGTAGAAGAATTGAGTTACATTTCCGAAATTATCCTTTCTGGTTATCAGCCTATCGAGATGATCATAATAGTAACGAACATCGAATCTGCCTCTCTTTGTAGCTCGTATTAACAAACCTCTGGGATTATATTGGAATCTTTCCTCTCTGGCATTTTGGGAAACTAATCCTCGACTGTCATATCTGTATTGTCCTTCACCAAATTTGATAATCCTGTCCATATCGTTATATTCCATAGGTATAGTGTTTCCTCTGTAAGTTAGTGATAACATATTGCCATTGTCATCATAACGGAATCCCCAAGGTTCTTGAGCATCTACACCAGTTAGTTGTCCATCACTGTCCCAAGTGTAATTCTTTACATTTGTGTAAGTATTCACACCAACGTTTCTTGTATGAGTTCTTGTTTGCGAAATTCTTCCATGTTTGTCGTAGAAGAATTCCATTCTAAAAACTTCCATCCTATGTATGTTAACAGTTACCTCTTTTTCAAAGAATTGATCATTGAGAACTCTAGAGAACATTGCAATGCCATCGTAAACTGATGTTTCATTCCACTTCTGTTTAGCTACAGTGAATTGACCTAGCAACTCTGGTGCCCCAGTTTTGCTATTATAGGCAATGTAATAAGGTATTAACGTTTGCCCTCCAATTCTACCTTGAACCGAAGTAATTCTGTAGTTGTTATCATATTCGTAGAGGATTTTAGCATTGCTCAAGCCAGTCTTAGCGCCATAATCTAGGCGTTCTTCTGTAAGGAGGCCTCCAACATAAATAGATTCCCATTTATAATCTACATCTCGGTCTACGTGTAGGATTTCAGTTGGCAAACCGCTGTTTTCAGCATAATGTATTTGAGTTTGGCCATCGCCGTGAATGATTTCAGAAACTTTATTGTTGGTGAAATAGCGGTATACCACTCTAGCCCCATCGCCTGGGTAAACAGTTTGCAGCAATTCTCCTGTATGCGAGTAATGTTGTAAGTACTTTTTAGATGAGCCAGGAGGTGAGTATGTTAATCTTAAAAATCCAATTGATGGCTGAATACTAAATGAATGGTTAGAACCAGATGGCAACAGAATATGAGTGAGCCCACCATCTTTATCATATAGATATTTGAAACTTCTCTGACTGGGCATTGTTATTTTTGATACGAGATTCGCTTCGTTGTAGTAAATGTATTTAGAACCATCTTGTGGGCTTGTTATTTCAGACAGAAGGCCGTGGGAGTTGTAACTGTATATTTCTTCCGTTTCTCCCCATTTCCATCCATTCAGTCTATTGAATCTGTCATAAGATATATTGAGTGGAGCGCCAGCCCCATAAGCTGCGAAAGACAGTGGTAATCCAGCAACATCATACGCGATAGTAAACAACGGGTTTCTATCAGCATTGAAGAATGTCTCCTTGCTTTTGAATTGATCAAATTCAATAATCAATACTCTGGAATCGTTAACCCAAATTTCCCGATTGAGAGTCTGTTGAGGGTTACGTACGTCTCCAACTAAACTATATAGTGAATACATATTATTGATTAAATTGTCGCCGAAGGTTGTAGTTTGATGAGACCACATGTGCAGCATTTCAGCTTCTATTGGTAAAGCTGCTTCTAATAGAGGATGTTTAGCCGCAGCAATACTTTCTAATTTTCCGTTCCAGGGTGTCTCCAAAAGCAAGGTGTTGTTTGAATACATAATTCCCTCGGTGATCTGTTTGCCGTTATTGATAGTAATCTGCTTGAATGATTGTCCGTGCAATACGTATTCACATTTCTTAGCTACTCCAACAGGAATCGTACTTGTCGGGTTAGATACGGTGACTGCTAAGCCATAATTTTTAGCGAGTCCTGATGCAATATGGACTTGTTCTCCTGAAGGCATTATTATTTTGGTGACTCGGCCAAGCTCGTCGTAGTTATATATCACTGTTTCTCCAGCCTGCGACAAAGAAAGAAAACATTAGTAAAATGTACAAAGGACGTAATAATAGTTTTGAGTAAAAATGTAAATAAGATAAGGATATTCTATTTAGCAATATCACTATATGATAAGTGAAAACAATAAATTATGGATTAAAAGTAGGATGAAATTTTTAAATCAATGTTTTATCAAGTGTGTATAGATAATCCAACTATAACTCACCCCTGATCGACTGTTGAGTAAACCAGTGTTGGCATCGTAGTCCAATTCCATTTCCGAAGTTCCCTTTTCAGATATCTTAGTCAGATAACCGATACCAGATATCTTCAGCTCTAATTTGTGATCTTGGGTATTCTCAATGGAGCTGACTACATTGCTGTAGTCACGTAGAAGTTGTATTTTGTTTCCGGAAGCATCAGTAACCGTTGACAGCTTTCCAAAGCTCGTGTTTTTAGAATACAAAAATGAGTATCTTGTTTTTCCAGAAGTTAGGTCTTTAGTAGTAATATGCTGGCCGTATCTATTGAATACGTAGACTTCTGAAGTTGGTGGGTAAGGTATTCTAAATTCACCGTTGTCATCATGTGTTGGTAGATAATGTTTCAAAGCTAGTATGTGCAAGGAACCTGGAACAGAAAATAAAAAGTAAGTTTCTATACTCCTCATGCTATTTTACAGTAATATCTTCTTGTTACGAATATTATTAATTTAACCTTTGCGCTTTTACCATTTTACGACATGCCTGGTAGAAAGGTAACTTTAATAGAAGTTATTTTTATAATTATGTATATTATATGCTTTTCTTTGTAATTTCAAAAATAATTAGTTATTCTCACCTTGATCAGCAACATTGAGCACACCATCAGGCGTAACTGCCAGAGCCGAGATAGCTTGGAATTTGGCATTTGAAGACAACAGAGTTTCTGTACTAGTTGGAGGTTCATCACCAGCAGCCACACTGAGCTTACAAGGACATCCAGCGTCATCTACCGGTCTCGCATTCGCATTAGGTAATGACGTTGTCGAATTACATTCGCAACTCAGCTCTTTCAAATTCTCTTGCAACTTTCCAGCGAAATGAATTACTTTGCCTGAGGGGTCTATAGATTTGATTGCATTGGACTTTTTAGAATCGGATTCAGCGATGTACAAAACTCCGCTTGGTGCGAACGCGATTGCTAAGATAGTACCAAGGGGTGAATCTTCTCTATACTCATCTTCAGTTCTGTTATTCGCTTTGGTCACCTTACTATCAGTGGTAGTTCGGCAATGAGATGGTTGTCCTGCGATTACTTTTATCTTCATATCAACAGTGAGTTTTAAGATTATTCTATCGTCTATGAAATACAAAGATCCGTCGAGTGGTGATAAAGCAACTCCAGTAGGCCACTGTAGCTGAGCTTCATAGGGAGGTATAGCACCGCGACATGGTACCGGAGACCAGTGATTATGGTGACCGTGGTGGCCGACTAGTGTATGGATTATGCCATTTGGATCTACTGCTCGTATGTTTGTTCCATCAGCGATGTACATGGTTCTGTCAGCCGCAATTGCCAAACCTAGAACAATACACGAAAAAGTGAATAACAATACTATTAACGAACAGTTAAGACTAAGTCTGATTCATTAAATTAAAAATGGTAATCAAGCGTCAAATACTTATACTCGTATGTTGTTCATTTATCCGAGTCGTATTTTTTTCATTCCTCATTAATTAATGCTTTATTTATTATTATTAAGGCTTTATTAGCTTCAAACTGATTACCTCTCAAGGGATATTATGTACTATATATATTACTATACCTTTAGGATGAGCCAGTTTCGCTTTGAGAGCAGGTCCTTCATCTCCACAGTTCGTGTCATCGCCTGGTACACACCGATCACCGTTGCCAACCACTGGTTCAGAATTCAATGATGGCTCTTTCACTTTTTCCAAAGACATAACCCTTCTCACTTGATGTCTTTCAGGGTCCGAGATATACAAGTGTCCATCGGCCGGTGATATACAAATGTAGTACTGGTAAGCGACTTGGGTGGTTCTGTAAATTAAATGAATAGGCATCATTAGATGTCACAAAGATTAAGGTCTTTGGAATTAATTATATAATACGAAACAAGATCTCAATTATATGTTAGATGGATTAGTCTGAAGAAACGAAGATGCAACTAAATATAGGCTTAGTTTCATAGATTAAACAGATGAGTCCGAATCAAGCACTGGGTGTTGTTAAGGCGACTAAGTTAATATTGTGATAGATAAAACACAAACCCGAGTCGTAGTACAGTAGTGACAATTCCCTCAGGGTTGATGCGTCGAACAAGGTTGAAATCGCCCACATAAAGGGAACCATCAGGGCCAGAGGTTAGAGCAGTAGGTGTCAGGAGTTTCTCGTCTGCAGCTCTCCCGTTGCAGTGATCAGGACATTCCAGTGGTCTTTGTAAACCAGTGCCCATTACCACCTGAAAATAAAAGATTATTTTGTATTTTTCGAGGTGAAATGTTTTTTTTTCTAAAAATATAAAAAAAAAATTGTCTTTTTGTTATTCATATCATGTTGAGATAAATGTAAGTTCAATTGAACATTATTTGTGGCAATAAGGTAACTAATAAAAACTTAAACCCAATATTACCTGCACAGTCCTAGGATATTGTTTCAGATTCAGAGAAGCACCATCCCCTTTTTGCAGTATTCCTTCATGGAAGTTGTAGTGATGGTGTATATCTAAGCCCCATCCTCCAATATCAGATATATCTACATCGAATCCAGCCAGGGTGGCAGTTTGCGTCTCCCATACAACTGAATTGCATGATGAGTATTCGTATCCAATGGACACTTTTGCTTGGGCCAGACCGTATACCTGAAAAGTAATAAATTAATTAAAATTTGCTATGTAAGATTATTAATATAGTTTTTTCAACTGTTATCGTGGTGGACAGAAATTGAGTTCCATTTAGCATAATTGTCGAGGTTATAATTGCATTTATATGGACTACCGTTAAGAGGATGAGATATCTTGCGCTATTGCATTGTAGATTTCTTTGAATCTACTAGCTCCTACGATAAGCCAAGAAGATTATTGCTGAGGTACTTTGAAATGTAAATATACTGAATGACCTTTATTCTTTAGAAACAGTTAATTAACTTTAATATTTATTTGATACTGCATCTGATTCAAATTTATTATACGCTTTCAACACAAAATAAGTAAATGATAAACAATTACCTTTTGTTTGTAAACATTCCTTTTGTTCCAAGCGAACACGTGTGTGATATCTGGATCCGCTTCATAGCTGTGTGTATGAACGGACCCTTCAATCTCTACCCTGACATGTACCCTTGCCAAATCAGCTGGGATCACTCGGCGGGTCAGTTGAATATGGACACAGGATAGGTAACCAGCAGCTTGCGATGACCGGTATGTCAACGCTACTGAAGAGCCTGGGATCCCTATTGATTCACTGACGATCTGAAATTATAAAGAACAGGAATTAGACAACTGTTACAGGTTAACTTTTAAATACAGAAGACCTAACCATACCATTTTGTTGCTGGAACGTATTGTTTGTATAATAATTAATTTGTTATTTTCGATTGAGTAGAACGTTAGTTCGCTTTTTATGCCCTTGTTATACCAAAGTATAGATGCAATATTAATGTAGATTGAATTTAAAAAGTTCCCTACGTATAACTCCATTAAAAACCTCTATAACCCGTAAAGTCTCTTACGACACGCCCAGGAAGAAAAGGGCTGATGTATAAGTAAATGAATATGTTAAAATAAACACATAATTATTTTAGTATGTTGTCTGTTAGACAGAATGTAAACAGTTAAGGATTGTTCATGTCGTTAATGCTGACTTTGATGTTAATTTAGTTTGTTATGTTATGGGTTAGTGGGATGTATACTATTCACAAGTATTAGAAACGTATCATCCTATTTTCTTAAATTTAAGATCGCACCTGTCCCACTTATTTGACCCTTTGTTGCGTTTGTCCTACTACGATGATTAGGAAAAAAAGTGTAGTAATGGTTACCACATCTATGTTGGTTATACGCATATATTGTTTTAGTGATGATCTTGAGATGTCATACGTGAGGTTCCGGGTTCAATTTCAATGAAGAGAGTTAAGAACTGCGCTATTCTTCTGATTTCCAGTCTGATCGTTTGGTTATATTTATAATACCTTAACACCACTTAAAAGGGTCTAGATCAATTTGTGTAATAGTGTTTCAATAGGCTATTTGACACTATTAAAAATATGTTACTAAATGTGGTCATCCTATTAGATAATAATATAAAAAACCATAATAAGCTCTATTTTATCCGAAAATATTTATTGATTTTGCAAAATAAACATACTAAATTCATATATTTTTTTGAATTTCTTCCTTCACGAGAAACGCTCTGTGATTTGCTACGCCTCGCGTGACGTCACAAGCAAGTAAACATTGTTTATTAATATGCACTTAGTGTGATTTTATCGTATTCCCATCGTTTCTTGTACTATATTTAAAGGTGTTTAAAGCCTCTGTCAGCTAGGATGATAGTGCCCTGTTTCAATTCATCTAAAAATTTGCAGTTTTCTACTACTGTTTACTTGCCTGTGACGTCACGCAGATCATATGGCGTCCGCCATTACAGAAAAAGCGTTTTTAGCGCGAATATTGTAATTTAAATTTTAACTCAATATTTTACGGAAAATACTGCAAAATTTGCAGAAATATACATGTGGTGTATTAATCATATACCAACGAATAATTTAAAACAATTTTTCAAAATCAGTCAAATAGCCTATTATTATTATTATATAAGTAAGATGGTGTAACCAATCGATCTGAACTTACTTGTGCTTCTGGATAGATAACAGTAGGAGTAGACACTGAAGAAGCCGATGGGGCTGCCAGGGGTGGGATAGCAACCACCTCTGGTCGCAGCCGCTCGTGGTCATGAGCCGCACAAGGGGGAGACTCCACTTCCCACCATTGGGGGGATGGCGACCAGTCTAGGCGTGGTGGGGCTCTATAAAGAAGAGACATAAATTATCAATACATAAAATGGTTTGAATTTCGTCAGTAAAAGATGTATTATAATTATATATATATACCATTTAATATTCAAAAATATATCAAAACAGATCTGTGTCAGTCTTTGATGTAAATACAATGTTATATGCCTAACTTCCCGGCATTTCGTAGGTGCTGAGTAAGAGATTAGACTCAAATCTGTAGAGCTAATTAATCAGTTAGCCTATATTTTATATCGGTGCCATTACGATCCCTTTAAAAATGCTAAAATTAATTAAGGACATATTAAATCTACGATGTATTGTCCATCGCAAAAGGGACGAAAGATTAGTTAAAATTAATACAATACCTGGGAGTCGGTACTTTGATACTGTCATCGCTGAGTTCCATCTGCACTGGAGGAAGCACCACAATCTGGTTCCAGGGTACGAACACCGTTTTCCTCAGCGGCTTGAATGGTGATCGCTGGAACTGAAGGGTCACTGCTCCTCCCCCGTTCACCAACACGTCGAACCTGGGTTTAGTAAAGGGATATATATAAGTAAAGTATGTAACTAGTATGAAGAGAGCTTACAACTGAGAACTTCAGGATAGAAGATACTCTTAATAAACAGAAAAACATTAGTCTAACTAAAAACATAATTTACTAAATTTTTAAATTGAAAACTACAAAGAATGTATTTGATAATAAGCTACAAAGGTAGATACATAATCTAGGAAATCGAAGTTTGAATGAACTAGTAAAATAATACATAGAAAAATCCTTACCATCCGCCTTGTCTTGTAAGCGTAAATCCAAATCTGGCTTCTCGATCAACGGAAACTCGTATGCCAATGATGCCCAATCCTTGTGGGGAAACCACCTGGCCACGCATCACGGAGACTCGGCTGCACAAACCACGTTCATCAGAAGGGCATTCCCATAGAGTGGTCAAACCCATGCTGCCACGTTTCACTACTAAGTTCTACCACAATTAAGTCATGACATTTACGTGCTACTTTATTGCGCGACCAAAATACATTTCTGTGAATTATTAACTCGGCAACGCATGTGTATATTCCCTTAGGTCGTTAGTTTGGAAATCATTTTTACGAGTCGAGTATGTTTTTATGCGTGATTCGTGAAACGTGGCACCATGTGCGTTTCTATCTTCTATGTACGAAGACATCGTGCTATGGATTTATAATTTATGTAACAAGTTCTGTGAAAGTGAAGGAAACAGTTTAAAATATAATAATACTGAAAAATGAAAAAGAAGATTTTAGCATGGCACATTCCCTTATATATCTTGTCTATGGTGGCTGACGAATTTCGGCTCGTTGGTACATTTTAGCTATACTGTTATTGTGAAGAACATTCGGGAAATAGGATACCACGTATAAAAATTGCGTTGAGTGGAAATTCGTCGCAAATATTTTGCATATTAATGCATGAAACAGCTGCCACACAAACCGTTTATGCTGCCTCTTTGAATGTTTCACCATGATGTGCATTTGAAATCGGTGCAAGAACATAGTATCTATACAGAAGCTGTGAATTATCATTTATATATATGTAAGTATATGTATATAAATACCTGGTAAAGGGGATTCTGTCAAAATTACACGAAAATTATTTATAATTCCTATATCAAAAATAATGTTAACTGGAAAACTTATTGTTAATTATATTGGCAATTTAAATTACAGTACATATATAGTAAATTGTTTTATTCTACATATTTTATCCTGTTCCTGGTGGACGGAACCTCGGAGATTTTTTATTTTTGTTCATTCTCATATTTGAAACATTATGTTATATTTAATTAAGTTACATGTACTTGGGTATGAAATGTATAAACTTGTCCATAATGTATAATTCTAGACAACTGGATTCAATTACAAACAAACACGTAAAACGTAAACGAAATTATAACGGTCGCCAGTGCTCAAATTACCATTACAGTCATTTTACTCTGAACATCACATCAGACACAGTGCATCTAATGAAATTCACATTACTGGTTATCTTAGAACTGTGACTCTACCGTTGGTTTAGAAACTTAGTCCGGGAAATGACCCAACAATATTTTTTTGCATTAGAGATTGTTTGGTCAGTTACATATAACATTCACGTCCTTTTATTCGTTTCGGGGTGGAACGAACCTCGGAGATATGATATCTCCTAAGTCACTTTTTCGCATGAAATGTTAAAATGATTGTTTGCTCAGTTCCATAGCAAAATAGATTTTTTTGATCATAAAGTTTGAATTTTGTAAGAAATAATTGTTTCTCTGAGAATATCTCCATATTTCTTGACAGAACGTGACTATCGAACGATTTATTTTCGTGATTTTATATTGATGTATTTTATTTTTCTTCTTATTTATACTAGCGTTATTCTATCAAAAGCCAAAACACAAACTATATTTGTACTAAATCATTAACGTCAGATAGCAAAGATAATTCTTTGTTTATAAAATAAACGTGATAAGTCCCGTTTTCTTATAATATAAATCAATAACTAAATCTACATTTCTTTAATGAATTTAATTAATAACTATTTGTTAAAGTTATTGAGCAATTAGTATTTAAAAAATAGGAATGCATATAGAATTAAGATTTTTTTAAACAGGTTACAAGAATATAAAAGACAATACAAATAAATTTTGTATCTGGCCTGGGAAATACCAGACTGATAGCGTCGTAAAAAAGATTACTTACACCAGTTGTATGTTAGAAGAGACTATAGTTTATTCAATTTTAAATGACACTGGGGTTATAACGTACTACGTCCAAGTAAGATCCTTACATTCTCGTGGAGATTTTGGACTGTCATTGGATATTACTATGAACGTTGTAATAAAATTTATCTATAGATAATAATTGTTAATACATTGAATGTAATGACCAGTAGGTTTTATTTGCTAAGACTCTGCAATGACTTTTTAAATAACGCGATATCCCGAATCGTTGTATACTATCAGTAGGCTTTAATTACGTTTTTCGATAATCAACTTAACTGTGATACTGAATCATCTTTATAACTATGTACCCTACTCCAAGCACATTCAAATCTAGTGAATCCCGGTACTGTTTGTAGGTACATGAAGATACTAATTGAACTTCGTGGATATAACTGCTACCGAAGTTGTGACCCAATTCTCGAATGAGCAACTGTTTCCGGGTTTTTAATTATTATGGCGTATATCAATGTTTACTTTACTTTTCATTACACATTGCTTATTTTAGGAAATTTGAAATGGACAGAATGTGTTAATTCCCTAATAGCTTGTACTAATTTTTATGGTTGTAACAATATACGTCTTTTTGTTGAAGATATTGTAAGATTTTATTACGAATTTGGTGTTTATACTGGCAAGTTGTAGCTTTAGAAAAAACATCAATATTTTGTGATCAAACTAGTTAGAAAAATAGAATCTAATAGCGATGACTTATGATGATACATGACTACTACATCTTATTTTATGAAAAAAACACCTAAAGGCTTTTAAGTAAACACAATAGAATACATAGTAGGTATGTCACAAATCATGATCACTAGTAAATATTTATCAAAGCTGCAATAAATATTTAGGCATTATTTGCCAATACCTCAATCAAAGTATACATAAACATGAATGATTGATTGCAAGCAAACGTTTGTGAGAAAGTTTCTTCTCGAAAAGGAATGTCATGTAGAGGTATCTCAGCAGGGACCATTGTATGATAAGAAGCTGTGATGACGTCATTCGGACAGAATCTTAGGCCTGTGAGGTTGTTTTAAAGCAAAAAATTAAGGGTTAGTTTGAACAAAAATACTGCCTTTTTGTTTTGTGTCTCATTTTCTTTTTACGTCTTGATGTCTATCTGGTCCGGAATTTATGTTTGTGTAATCTATTATTATTTATGCAGTTTGTTTTTAAAATACAAGGAAACAATTAGTCATTGTAAAATGTCAAGATTTCTGTGAAGTCTTCTTTTGCACATTTTGCTGGTTAGATTAGTATACCCCAGTCATAGAGGCGCAGAAATGTAGTATGTTACTACCTGCAGAGTTTCTTAGTATTTATTATCTGCAGATTTTTCTTTACGGAATGTCGATCGTTTAGATTTATTTTTAACTTTTAAGAGAAAGAAATTCTTATATTAACGTAAATTTTTCATGAGTTTTTTTAAAGTTTAAACATCTGATATTTATGATTTTATATTGAATAAAAAGAAATCCATTTCGTATCAATCAATTTATACATATTTAATAAAATCTCCTCTTGTCTATTTGGTTATTAACATATAATAGCCCTAAAAATACCTGTTAAATAAGGAGATATACTCTGAGACAACGGATCTTGATATTAAAGCCCTCGATTAGCAAATGTCAAACTTTCCAAGCAGCTAATTTGTTCCATTAATGGGGCAGCTATATTGTTGAAGAACCTGTTCCTGTGCCCCTTATATCTAACTGTACTTAAAATCCGCTCGGATATTAGAATACGAATTTGCATTATTTTCTTATATAAACTGTTTTTTATCTTCGGAATTGCGAAATAAATGTTTTTATGCAAATCTTGCGGCGATATTGTCAAAGGACGCTAATAAATATCGTGGCTAATGAGGCATTAAACAAATTTTAATTTCCTTTTAACACGTCGATAAATGAAATACATTTGTATAGATGTGTGAAAATACAGTAAAAATAGTTCCTAAAAATAGAAAATGATACCAGTAAAATAACTTCTAATACTAAAATTACTCTGAAACAATACATCTTTATAAGTGAGAAATACATAAGTAAAAGTATTTATTGGTGTAAAGTTTTGCACATAACAATATGTTGATCATTGCACCGATTTCAAAAGTATGCACATTTCATGATTAAAGCGATGGTTGATAATATACACACGTTTGTAACATTGATGTTGGAAATATCTGCAGAAATTATATTCAGATATCTCGTTTATTGGTTCGTTACAGGGTGAGGATCTAAACACATAGAGAGATATGGGTGGGGTAGGGTAGGTAACAGATGAAAAGACGCAGACAAAGGGTAAGGAACACATAAAGGGGTTAGTTTACTCTAAGCTGAGTCCGCATGTTTAGAAACTCAGTTTTATTGACCACATATAATTCGCGTTCGATTGGGTTCGGTTATCCCTACGCCTAACTGTTCGAACGTTTTGCGTGAAAGCGTATATGATTTTCCTACTTCATAACAGACAAATAGATAAGACATCTATTCCATAAATATAAACTATAAAAGCACAATAGACGTGACAAATAAATACATATAAAATAAACGTAAAATGTGGCCGTGACAATCGTAACCTCAGGAGAAATTGCAAAGACCAAATCGCGTTATCAGTTCTCTTGCCCTGAGTGAAGATTGTTGCAGCCACACCGGAACATTTAAGACAAACATACAAATATGACATACACATAGAGATACAAACGTACATACAAAGGATTAACAGAAAAATAAGAAGCGACAGAGAGCCATTGGCGTGAGGCACGCGGCAAGCTCCGGATTGACACAGAATGCAGGAGGAGCAACCAAAGTGAAGAGGGCGAACAGATACTGAACACTGGGGTGAGGTGGGCTGACTGACACTTACCATGGTGTAAAGGAATTCCAGAACTCGCTAGGAGTGGCGGACACACGGCGGCACAGGGACACAGAAAGACAGGACAGATTACTACACAGATACCTACAACCCTCAGTGCAACCCCACCCCGTTGGTCAAGCGGCGGCAGGACCGGCCTGCGCACCCCGGCTACCTTGCCTTTCAACACTCGTCTTAGACAGACAGAAGTCACGTCGTAAGGAATCTATCGAGCCCGTTTGCATTAGAACATCAACACCGACATCTTGTTTCATCACTTCAACATCAGTCTGTTAGGTTGCACCAAGATAGTCATACTCAACCGAGAAACAAAACATGCTGGATGCTAAAATATGCAAATCAGCTTATTTGACCTTTCATTCTTAAAGGTAAAAATGAAAACAACTGCCAGAACGCAATATAACCATTCTAGTCTCTTCAACTCAAACAAAATAGAGAAGCGGCTTGTGTTTTAATGCAAACAAACTTTTGAGGCGCCTTTGCATATAAAGCGAGGTGGGTCGTCTACTTCCAGTTCAATTTCGCTTCTTTACAAAACTTTATATATAGACTTGTATTTCTGTTCGACAGTTTTCTTGTCGATATCTTTTCAGAACAAGGAGTTACGTACTCTTGAATTATCACAACAAAATTCGTATCGATTAGTTTATTACAGATTTTTACGCTTTTGCTTTTTAACCCCGGGTTATTTTATAGTAGTTTCATCATACGATTATAAGATATCAGGTAAGGTTTAGACACACACAAAGGGATTAACATTAGACAGTACACAACACATCGGATCTGGTGTGAAAATTAAGAATAACGTTATGGTGAAACAATACAAAACAAAACTGTCGGTCATGCCAGGTCAGCACAAATAAAATATTAATCACATTGTAAAAACAGGAAAATCAAAACACTTCCACCAGATGGTAAATGAAGATCAATGAAATCACAAAGAATAGGTGAACAAAATATACCACACCAAATCCAAGGAGGGGTGGGAAAGTTGATTGGGAATAAACAAGGTAAATTCACTAAAGTAATGAATGTTGATACTGACGTTATTGGTACCCTGATGATCGCACACATCTAAAATCATTGTAAGTGCATTTTATTACTTTATGAACGGTGCACAACTTGAAAGGTCCCTAAAAATAAGTCAAAGCAAAAGATATTTTGAAAACCGTCACCGATAATGTATAGTTTAGAATATCTTTTACAATGATTATTTTCCTGTTTAACATAATTGAGAAACACCTACCCTTCAGAGTACTCGTCCATGTGGGCGTAGCTTTGCACTGAGTTTTCTTCGATGAGGAACTTGACGCGCTGGTAGAAGGACGCCGTGACGGAAGGGGGCTGTTTCCTCAACAAGACCTCGACGGGGTCGTTGGAGGCGAGGCACATGATGTGATCCGAACACTCCGGACGACTACAGCATTCCGAGTCGGAGCAGTCCGTCATCCCATCTTCAAAATTGCATTCATTTGAGATGATGAAGCCAATTTACACACATACATACATTCACGCTTTTTACCCTAACATGAAATGTAGAGAGATACTGACAAATCTCTTTTACATCACACACCCATAGCTTTAATTTAGTATGCAGATTTTATATCTTAATTTTCGAGCTAACAATTACTCTTACCTTCGTCGTTGTCTTCGTTGTCACTGCAAGACAGTTCCAAAGCTATGGAACAGTCTGTGCCAGCCCAACCATCGGCACAAGAGCATCTGTAGACGCCATCTTCGAGCAAACATTGGCCGTGTCGAGAACATCCGCTAGGACAACCGGCTATACGAAATGAACAATAACTTAATATGTATTCACATAGTGAGAAAACGTACAATGATGACACAGTTTACAAACAGTGACTTTAGGTATTGACTGTCTGTCTGGTTAACATGAGGGTTTAAGGTAGTCATAGCAACACTAACTCTGTAGTTTGGAAAATGGACCCTTGAACTATAATCATCATGAACGATTAATGTGTAATGTTTTATATTTACTAAGCATATGCCATAAATATTGATGCCTTTATGCCCTAAGAATAAGGTCTAAATGATACTAACGTAAAGTGCAGTGTCTTCCGTTCCAACCCTGTGTGCAGACACATGTACCATTGCGGCACTGGCCGTGTTCATGACAACGAGTGTCACAGGGTTTCTGGTCACATAAGCTGCCAGTCCAGCCATCGTCACATCGACAGACTCCTTCGGCACACACACCATGAGGGCCACAATCCAGAGAGCAGACCACTAAAAATAGTAAAAATATTAATAATGTAAAAAATAAATAAAAAATAGTAAAAATAGGTAACGTAACTTTCGTTATGATTAATATCTTTTAGCACTTATCCATTGACTACTAAATGTACGAATCAGATATATTGAAGAAGGCTCTTTCAAATATGTAAATATACAGGATAGTCATTCCTGTAATGTTTAATATTCCTCTGATCGTAATATTGGATAAATTCAATTATACTAATAGACAATATTTAATGCATCTTCAGCAGATAACCAACTAAGTTAAACAATTACCTTGTGAACAGTCATCCCCAGTATACAAAGGATCGCAAACACATTTCCCAGAGTCCAAATCATAGATTCCTCGTTGAGAGCAAGCCGGTAGGCATCTTTGGACCCTTGCGTCCCTTTCAGTACAAGCTGCGCCGCGCCACCCGGCTCTACATACACACCGGCCTCTGACGCAAGAGCCGTGACCACTGCAGTTAGGGTCCATACAGTCCTCTGAAATCGTAATATATTATTAGTCTATATATTTTAATAATATCTGATATGACTTGTGTTCAATATATTTATTATAATATGTCTCTTGCTAGACTGGGATGTAAATAGAATTCTAAGCTATCACCAATTTTTCATATTTTCATCACGATCCCAAAAATCTTATCCATGTGATTAAGAAGATACGATGTCCGCGGATTCTATTCACCCCGAAAGGGGTTAAAGTACCTAAATGTACCTGTATGTAAATATATATCCTTACCTTCGTCACATTTGGCTCCCTTCCAGCCAGGTTTGCAATGGCATCGGCCAGCGACACATTGTCCCTTGCCAGAGCAATCAGCTGGTTCACAATCATGCGCTGGTACATCACATTCGGAGCCTTTCCATCCCTCAGAACAGTGGCATATACCTCCGGCATACACGCCGTGTCCAGAACAAAGGACGGGACAAACACCTGAAAGTACACGTGCGGTATTAGAACTAGCTTCGATGGTTCTTTATTCTAATAATGATTTTTAAATTTATATTTAATGAAGTGTTAAGTTGATTGTATTATTTCATAGATTAATATCGAGAAATCTTTTTAACCCCTAAGTTATTAAACGCATAAGATTTTAAGAAGTTAACTATCTTGGCTGAAATTACTCTTTTGATTAGTTAATTCATAAATCTACAGATAGTGCTAAGATAAAACTTACTTTTGGAACAATCATGGCCTTCATATCCATCAATACATTCGCACTTCCCGAGGTAGCAAGAGCCGTGGCCGGAGCAGTCGTCGGGGCAAGAGTTGGTGACTCCCTCCGCCTCCGATACGATCATCTCAACCCTGTGCGGCTGGAGCTCGTCGTTGTATATCGATATGAACCATCTCCCGGTGTCGAGGTACTGCAAGATGCTAACGTTCACTCGCATATCGGTCGATCTCTTCGCTATCGTGTGGTTCCATCTCTGAAACGGGCTAATCGTGCTCAACAACGAATTCCAGTCTTTGCCTAAATCGTTATGACTTTCTGTGTGTCTTTTTCTCCTGAATCTATGATCGACTCGTCCTCCCCTAATGAATTCCACGAAATCGTACTGAGTTACGCTCGGGGCGACGTTTCGACGCCCATAAACTGCGAAATTGGCACCCCAGGGTACGGTAAAATTAAGGCTAACGTAGGTGGGTTGTTTGCTTCGAAACTCGGAGCTCCAAAATTGATAGGCAGGGATAGTAGCACTGTGCAATTCGTCAAACTCTCGGACTTCTAATGGGGGTGACCAGGGAGGCGGTGCTGCTTGTTGAGCCTGCTGAGGTATGATTGCCGATTCTAGAGCAGATTCCGCTGTTGAAGACCAGCTCCCTAATGACGACGTTGATATTGATTCTGTGGAAGAGAATACTTTTTCATTACTCTTGTTTTTTGTATATTTTGTAAGTGGAAAACTTATTTAATGTTATAATATAGTCAGAGAAATAAAGAAGTGAACATACCATCGGATGGAGAAGACGTTGATAACGAATCTCTTATTCCTTGTGCGTACGTTACAGCCTTTACGTCTTGTACTAAGATGCAATTCGGATTATCTCCACTAGTTTTAATTGACGACAGCGCTGCAACAAAAAATTTATAATATAGGTATATGTCTAAAATATTATCACTTTTGCAAATTATAAAAGGAGTTATTGTAACATATTAATCAGCTATTTATTGACAGATATTTGTTTAGTTTATAGAAGATTGAAATGAATGGTTCTTTAATGAGTACATCGAGAGAGCATCTACAAAATCTCAGATTATTATTGATTTCAGTAGTCGGTTTGTAAGTGCAAAAAAGTTTAGTTCGTTTTTTCAATGAAGAAATAATCCTCTAGCAAAGAAAAGCATTTCTGTCAAAGTCGATGTCTCGGCTGGTTTATAAATAGGCGGAAAGGTATGATGCACATTTCGTGAAGGTGTGACTAAGCGATTGGTTCCGCAGAGGAGCCGCGACAGCCGAGCACGTAGGTGGCAGGGTGACACTTAAAGCGTTTTCGTTGGCATGCCGTTGTCTTCCGTTAACGTGACATTCACAACTTAGACCGGCTTCGAGCCGCACGAATATTTCGGTTAATTAAACAATTATTCACGGTCCTACCGAAGCAGAGCACGGGCTGGAATAACACGAGCTTTTATTTTGTTCTTTTTTATTTCGTAGCGATCTGATTTACGGCTTCATTCAACCTCAAGCGTAACTTTTTCGTGCGCTCGCGAAATATTTCAATAACTTACAAATGATGCCAGACTGTGACTGTGTTGACTTGTAAAAAACCTAATATTTTAACGTTCGCTTACTCCTTGCGTAGGCAAAAGAAGTTGGCAGGAGGACGGGAGCAAACACGCAGTGTAATGTAAACAGGATTTATTGGCATCGTTTATTAGTTCCGTAAGGAACGTGCATCCCTCAGCTCGGCGTATTTGTCCCTCTTCTCGGCGGGGAAGCGATTTATTGGCTCAAGTCGTGTGCGCAGGATACACGCCTAATTGAGCCGGGCGATGCGTTCTACATTGCAGTAACATAAATTACCGTGGCCAAGAGAACAGCACGTTCTTTATTGCGTTTTGTTTCGTCAAGAAGGCACTTGATTTAGTACTACACTAATAGGTTTTTTCGCAATAAACTGGAGGTAAAATATAAAGAAAAAAATATTATAATAGATAGTTCAACTCAGTTTTATTGTTATAACAAAGAAAAATAGCTTTCAATGAAGATTGCAAAGATTCTACTCTGATGGGTTAAAAAACTAATAATTTCTTAACCAATTACATTTTATTGATTTAGTTAAATTTTTTCATTGAATTACTAAATTATATGTTGGACTACCTCGAAAAAGGATAATGAAAAAGCTCTTGGAAAATTTCGATCGATTTGTTTACACATAATACCAGAAAGAGAGGACGGGACCAAAACAATTGAGTTGTCTTATTCGATAAATGTGCCACTCCGAGGAAAATCGTATGAAATTTTGCCAAGGAAAAACTTCTTGAAATCACATTAACTGCATAAACATTCCCCTTGAAAACGTCATCCCCTTGCAGAATAACTTGTGCAAGTCCATCGGAAATGAGGCCATTGGAACAGGGCATCGTGATACGATAGAGTCGATTGCGTGCAGATGGACAATGTTTGCTATCAGTACTATTTTTCGAGTTAATACAATTTATTGTAATACGATTCAGCATAGATTGCATCGCGCGTTGGGGGAACGAAACTCGTTTGATGGAGTCCCGAGGGACGCGCCGCCGCATTGACTTGATATTATTCACGTGATAAATCTTTCTGAACTAGTGTGCGGCTACGCAAACTGTCCTCTTCCCTCTTAGGGGGAGTGTAATAGCGTTGTCCTTGTTGCGGAATATGATCTTCAACTAGGGTGATGATGCGGCCTCAGACAGTTCTCTAACTAGCGACGACAAGTACAAATTACATTCGAAATGTAGTCGCGAATACGAAACTTTGTTTATTAGGTACTGGGCTTTTAATAAATTTAATCACAAAGTATAGAAGCTTTGTTGGAATTATACTTGGAATTATAGTTTTGTATGAATATTTGGACAATAATTAGATTCATCGTGGTCATGAATCAGTTAGTCGGCAACTGACGTAGACAGGTGGTCAATAGTTATTATATCGTTTATTCTAGTCAGAATCATTTTAAACTTCGCAGTAACATTTAAAATAAATATGTACTTATATAAATAGTATCATTTTAGTTTTAAGTTGTTTAAAAACAGTCTGATCATTTTGACCTTATGATTAGTACAACATCTTGTCTATTTCTATGTTGATTTTATAGCGCACACTAGTAGTTCACATCTCAAGGCGTGATATATTGCTTCTGAAGCCGTTCCTTTATTAACGTGAGTGAGCTTTAATAAAACATTTAGGGTCCTACAAATTCAATTAGATTAAAAATGTTGACGCGACTATTTGCCCTCATTCGCCAGCGGAGAGCGATAGCAATGAAGGGTGCAACAGATGGCATGCATTACTCTATTGTACAACTAGTTGGAACTAACCTAGAGATTTATGCCGGATTAGAGAGTAAAACTTTTATTTGATATACAAATAAAATAACTCACGCCGCGCCGCGAGGAGGCAGGGTCGAATATAATTGGAAAGGCAAAAGCAATTCCATTCCTAGTTTAAAAAATAATGGCTGGGTGGGTCTCACATAATAAAAAGCCAGACATAACTGACAAAATATCGATATTATTAATTATTCTTCAATATGCAAAGGTTATAAAAAGAGTAGTCAGTTGTATATTCTTTAGGAGACATTCTCAACCGGATAGGTCATTTTTATTGTTAAATTATTCATTCCAATTAGTGGCCGCTAGACATAAATATTCCATTTAGTTGACTTTAGCGTATCTTATGAGAATCTAAATGCTTTATTTACAGTTGAGGAAGGAGAAAAATGTGCCTCGAGCCAGAAGCTGGAAGTCGGAACGCCAACGCATTATAATGTATGCAACAAGCGTGTCTTTTATCCGCCGACTCTATTAAATTAATGAGAATCTAAACGAGTAGAGATCCGATCGATAAGTGCTATCGACGCGGAACACCTAATGTTCATTATACACTATCATGAAAAATTGTTGACGCGATTGCGTGCTTCCAAATTTATCCCGTAAAGAGCCCGTGATGCATTTAAAATTAACCCGTGATTATCCGGTATACTCAATGAGCGCTTGACGTCAGTAATGGGATATATCTGGCAGTTAATTATTGGATTTCAACGTATTTTACTTTGAATGTAATATGTATTTAATGAAATATTAAGGATATTATTATAGTATGTCTTTATTTGAACGAAGTAAATTGATATCTTTATATTTTTCCAATAATATTTTTGTTTTGTATATCAATATCGATTTTCATTGTATCTGGTATCGTATTCTTATGTATTAGTTATGTAGTATCTTATTAAGAATGATATCTTTAGCGTGAATGCAATTTTAATCAACCAAAACTAAGCAATTTGTTGCTTTCTAATAATCGAGAGCCTTTTGCATACGCACATTAAGACGTTAGGGTGTATATTTTTATTAAACTTAGTTTTCTATTTAGAATACCTTTTAATTCAAAAGTTAAGTGCATATACTGTAGTTGAGCCTGCGTTACAGACTGTAAAGTAAGGTAATAGCGTTAGTTATAAAAGTTTTGCAGCACTGTAGTTAAAAGATAAATATAAAAGGGGTTGCATTAACGCGGGCGAGAAAGGAGTGTTATGGCACATTGTGGTACTGGTGCCACTCTTCTTTTTATATGGACTTCGCGTGATAAGAGGCAGTCAAGGATTGCACTATCGTGGTGCACCGCGAAGCCACCATTTTTATACCCATTCACGATCGTGACTCCTACCTACTTCTATTTGATATGGTTTCAATTGAGAATTAACAACATTTAGGTATCTATGTAGGTAGAAATTAAACAATGACGTTATATAGAACTCATAAACCCAGCGAGCCTCTTATCTGATGGTAAGTTAATTGCAGTGTTACGAAACGCAAAACAAAGCTGAGTTCATACTATGCAGGTAGGTAGTTTAAAGCAGGAAAATATGGGCCATCGCCAATATCGGCGCACCGCAGTCCACCGCATTTGCCCAATGACCCGCAATAAATGCTATTTTTGTGCATTCCGTCGCCCGCCTGTCTGTGGCGTGCGGTTGAAGCAGCTTTATTACAGACACTTAAATTCAAAATGAAAAGTGAAGTCGCTTGCACAATGGCTCTAAGAGGATTTCGTGTATCCCGCTCCTGAGTAGTTTGAAGACTAAGCATAAACTATTTAGAGGAACCCATAAAACCTCAGGACGCGTCGACTATTGCCGAGTGGTGTGTTTTAGCTTACAGCGTTCGCGGTTAAGTGAGCTTTGCTTGGAGCTATTTGCTGAGTGAATTCACTATCTGGGATATTGTTTACAACCATATCGTTTCAAGCCTGTATTATAGTTTACAATGTCTGGCTGGGGTAAAATTAGCAACAAATATGACTCTTTAAACATAATATGTCCATGCACAGAATAAATATTTATTCTGCGTTTAAAATATGGATAGAAGTGTTGTTCTAAAAAGACTAGTGTAATCTGCTGGGCTGCATTTATTTTTATATCATTTGAAAATATTTTATAAACTTACTAGAGAAGGTGATTTATAACCTTCCTAACTATGAGCGATTATAAGGCTAAATAAATAAATGGAAAAAATGTTTAAGCGAAAGCACGCTGGCAGGCAAGCCCGAATTCAGATGCATCATTTATATTAGTAGGCGTTACCTACTCTTTGTTTGATTTTTTATTAGGATCGTCAGTGATGTGCGTTGTTTCATATAACAAAAAGCGATGAAAGACTAATGGCCACGTCCGATTTCCAAAGGCTACAACGCCCGATGTTTGATAAACTCATTTACATGACCCATTCCACCGTTGCCTGTTTTTTGTTTATTTGGAATTTATACCTAGAAGCTCATCGATTTTGACTCGTTAAAACTTATACATTTAATGTTTCATTATACCGATAATGAGGCCCGGAAGCTAGTCTTAGTGTTGCCTCGTCTGAGAGTCCGGGGGCTAAAAGAGCAACATTGCAAAATAATAATAGATGGCGTCGTGGTGGGGTTTCGAAGCCTACGGGCTGCACCAGTAGCTACAGAAGCCTGCTGATGCAGCGGGTTGTTGCTAAATTAGACACGACAAGCTCCCCTTAATTGGAGCGCTTCTCTTCGCTCCGGGGAACGGGCGGCTCACGAGTCAGCCGCGATTTTTGAAGCCTCTAACCAATCGCCTCGCATTCCAGCTCTTCTCATTATCTCCTGTTTTATTCAACACATTTCTGAAACGGCGCTTTTATGCGCTGATAAATCATTTATATATTAAATCGTTTGATATTAAGATCAGGACGAAAACATTATACACCTACGCATTTCACGAATGTCTCAGAGGGGCATAGTTTATTATGTTTAATTCGGAGTGAGTTCATAAAAATATTGTTTTTACTAGCAGACGCGGGCGCCCCGCTGCGCTTTTTCTAGCCGAGATGTATGTAATTGTCAATACTTTGAATTTCAAGCCCGTCGCAGGTAACTTGATGTAGGTATTGGGCACGGACAAGTTTTAATATAATCTGAATCCATTCGTAATCGCCCGCAGCGTCGATGCGTTGTTAATATCTGTGCTTTAGTTATGACTTGGCTTCGAGGCTGTGATACAGGTTTGGGATGAACACACGCCAAGGGAAAGTATTAATAACTTAGCCGTTACAGTACATTCATATTTCGATTCAAAGCATAGCTAATGCGAGCCATAACTTAAACCTAAATAGTCTTCATTAGTTTTGTGGTCAGGATTGTTGAACACATTCCTGGTTATACTAGTTAGGACAAAATTAATTAGTGTAATTTACTTCATCGGGGAAATATTCTTTAGGCACGGCTATTTTCTTGTAATCGTACCGTGATGGCATGGGGAATTTTCGGAAGATTATAATGGTAATTAAGAGATGTGGCAGGAATTTTATCACCGATGCTAGTTAACATACATCTTTTTAACACTAAATCAAATGACAAATTATCGAGAACATGTTAACATTAAGTAATTAAAACTCTTACAGATATTAATAGATCTAGAAAAGTTTGTTATTAAATGAGCAGTGACCAAAATTTGGTACTGACTATCTCTGTATTACTTGGATTCACGGAAACCTTTAACTAACCCGCAAGGGATAACTGTCTCGAACTATCTGTTATATTTCTCTGTACAAAGCTACAAATATTTTAAAGCAACTCACCAACAAAATACGCCAACATAGCAGCTAAGATGACACATAGACAGATCATGGAAATGGCGAGGCACTTCCAAGTGCACCGGTGCTGACATCTCTTGTCTATGTGGAACCTCGAAGGGGAGTATACGGGGACTGGACTAGGCTGGTTTGCCCGTAGAGGGAACACGGGCATGACTAAGGGCTGGTTGGCAGCGAGCTGGCAGTGGCCGCCGCCCAGGGTGCCGCCGCCCATCCCGCCTGACATGCCGGAGCCTGCCATTCTGAAAGAGAAATGCTTATTAGTATCTGGTTTATGGTATTAGTTTCTAGTTCATGTTGAAGATAGTATGGATAGGTTATATGTACATAACATCACCGGTAGTTTAAAAGATTGTTTTGCTGAGAATCAGTATACATGAAAAGCTTTCAATAGGGTTAGTTTAGTTCAAACAACCCTATTATGACTGCATGTTGAATGTTACACGAGAACCTGTTACATATTAAATGAAATATATTGTTTACTGTTCTTTTTAAAAACATAAGTGATATCAATATCAGAGGTAATATTCAGAGAAAACTGAAATAATGCGTACAATTCGATAAGGGTGATACATGATCTGTATCTACACCCTAAAATTAAAAGAACTTAATGTGTTCGTATGCAAAAGTATCTTATTTTTCCACTCAATGTTATGTTATAGAAATGATACCCGATCTAGGAATGTTGCATGACAGTTACAGTTATACTTAACGCAGGCAAGATAATCTACCTGACATAAAAACACCGTCGCGTCGCCTCAGAAATCGTTACCCTACCAACTGTTGTATGCGAGGCGAATCTCATCCGTACCATATGGTGATCCTTTAATGTGGTTGTTACAAAGAGCAATCAGGGCCTATCATTAACTCGGATTTCAACGTAAAAAAACATACGGCAGGCGCTTATACGTCCGTTCTGAGAGAACTATTAATCAATTAACCACTCTCAACTGTCAGGATATTGTTGAAAAAATTTGTCCGGGGCACAACATATGCTGTATTGGTTTGCCAGCTGACGCGATGGCGTTGTTTCCTAAGAAAAAATCTACAATTAAGATAAAGGTCGGGTCCGAAAAGTAGTAATTGGAACAAGTTGGACGGGAATGGAGCGTGACTGCTAAAGGAATCCTGTGGAAGAGCCCTTAGTGGCCCTCAGAGCAGTTCCTTTCAGCCAAGGTCAGAGTCATTAAAATGAGCAGTTGGAATGTTGACTTTTAAGTGGTATTTGTCAAGTACTCACGTAAACCTCTTAGTAATATTGTGTTGTTTCACTAAGCATTAAGCGTTAGGAAATATTCAAACGTCTTGTTCATATATGTCATGGATCGTTAACTTATAATAGAATGTAATAATAGAATTAATATCAACCGTTACTGTGACAAGCATATTTTTAACATTTAGGACATTGTTTGGAGAAAGTAGAAAGCAGTTTGGTCGCTAAGCGTAATATGATTTGAGTTTAAATTGTTATGTTATTGTAAGTAGAAAGAGTAACAACGATTAAGAAAATGCCTCAAATAGAAATTAGTGAGACAATTAACGAGGCCGACAACAGTGTTATTGTGGGACAATGCGGCAATATTTCAGCCGAGTGGCGGCGCAACGGCGACGGCCATTCGGAGAGATTTGACAGCCGCTTCTCGTGAGCTTTTAATGGAGCGGTAAATAATGAGCATAGGTGTTGTGTCGTTGATGCAGTGCCGTGTCTAATTAGCGGCGCGGGAACTCGACTCCGGGCCGTCACGTTCGTCCAAAACCACAGCCGTGACACCGGCGACCTTTCCAATGTGGCTTCTCATAATAGAGAAATGTCGCAAGAAAGTAATTTTGTGTCATTATCAAAATAACAAAGAGTCTTCCCAGAGCGGATGAGCCGGAGCTCGTTAGAGCGGTTGTCGCTTAGTTTTTTGATTCGCAATTATCGTGCGGCGGTCATTCCTAGCGCTTGAAACTGGCTCCGCGACCTATAACTCGAGGAGCAGCCGAGCAAAAGGTTGAAAATAAAACGTCGGGCCGTGAGAACGCGTTTCTTGGGCTCAGCACCGTTCATTTATCTTATACGGTCGTGAGGGAATCGACCGGACACTGTGGTGCTTTTATTGCATTGCGCCCTTAAGTATAGGCCTCGGAAGGTATGCCACGATGCTTTTAGCTGTAAAATAATATGTTAAATGAGCTTGTTCAATTGAACTGACTGGTTTATAACTTGTTGTGCCTCCGGTGTCTAGTCGGACATACCAGAGCTAACAAATAATATATTTCTTTTCAGACATTCAATCTTTCAAAATAACTGCCACGTGGTTGAATTTAAGTTACAATTAATATGATTTCATAAAACTTAATTTACAAAGGAACAATGCAAAGAAAAATACTACTCGTATATGTTTGTTAATGGTTTTTTCCTGAAATTGGCAAAATGATGGAAAAAAAAAATTGGGTGGACTCACGATTGAATAAATATGACATATTTGTAAAAAAAAAATTATATATTTACAGCGTATTCCTTTGTCCTTCCACGCAACTGATAACAAGCTTCTTTTAATTAATTACAGAGTAAGCATACATTTAATTAGTCATCGCAATTGCTTGCATTACAAGTATAACAAACAAAAAATATTTGGGTCAACGAATTTACAGAGACAGGTGTTATTCACAGGTTGCAAAGATCCCTCGACCCCACGTGCCACAGAATTATTTACTTAGCAAATGTTATTTAAATTAAAGGAATCAGCTGTCGGCAGCTTCATAATGATTAAAAGTACTTTGTGAAATGTCAGTTTGAGATTAAACTGTTAACATTACTTCTTCAGGTTAAAAGAGAGGGAAAGTATACGGCTTAGTCATAATATTAAGAAATCTTGAATTACAATATTTATATGTAGAATATTTTCATAAAAACATTGCCTAGTCATAAATAACTATGTTATTATACAATGTCCTTCCAAAGTTATATTGGAAAATAATACCTTAACTAATATTAACAAGCAGATTACGAGCAAAAGTTGTTTTGAGCTTTCACACTGGCAAATATATATCAAAATAAATTGCTTTTCTATAAGCAGCATTTGTAAAGATCTTATCGAGGCTTTGCAAGGCTCTTATAATAGCATCAGGTTATTTTAAGCGGAGACTCAGCCCACTTGTGATTGTCTCGGGAACTGAATGGAACATAAAGAGAAGAAACAAGTCGAGTCGACCAATACTGATTGTATTGCATGATTTATGAATTACCTCAACAATAATTATTGGTCATGCCCATTTACATTATGTTTCAAATGCTTAATGATTGATCTGATTAATTACGATTTGATGCGGGTATATTTGAGCGCCTTATAAGTCAAACATGATTCGTAAGTTATTGCAATATCCTTAATGATGTGGTAGAAGAATATTAGAAACACAATAGTCACAGGGAGGCAATTTGTAATGGTTGGTGCCATATTTGAATCGATACACTAGTTGAATTTGCAATGGGATCAGGCCCTTCCCTCTGGGTGCAAGTCATGGGTGTAAATTCAAGAAAGCCCCCAATTTAAAGCGAGAGATGTGTAACAAAGCCGTCGTGTACTGCGCCAATTTCCTCCCCTTAAGGCGTCCAATACAAAGAAACTGAATAAAATTATCGTTCATGTATTATTCAGCAGTGCGCTGTTTAACGAAGTCGATACAATACTAATATTTTTAAAATTACCAACGCTACTTGCTTTTTATTGGCTCTTTTTATCTTTATTTTTTAGTTCGCGACACGTGCTGAGGGAAAAATATGTCCTGAGTCAATAACCGAGCTTATAGCGTATGAAATAATTAGTTTCCTTGATTATCACAATTTATATAAAAACGAGTACATTATATAAAACATATACATTATGACAAAGGTGCTCTCTTTTTTGTATTTATTTATAACGCATACGCAAATAATATAATAATAGTTTATTATTACATAATATATGTTTAATACTATTTCCTGAACTGAAAGGTGCATATTTGCCGTATAGCTAATAATATCATGCAGTCCATAACTAACAATCATGTAAAATTGGTACGGGATGTACTAAAATAAGAGAAACGAAAACGAACGGAGGAATGAATCACGTTCAATAAACACTTCGGTTTTATTTTAGTGGCCTCTGAAATTGGAAATACTCCTACCACGCCTAAAAGCTGTCCTCTAAAATTAAGAATCCTTTTTAAGCTTTTTAATTAAAAAGAGTTTAATGTAGAAAATTTAAATTAGTCATTTTTCACCTTAATTGGTTTCATCCCATTCAATGGGTGAGGATCAATTAACTTTGTAATGCTATTCGGCCCATAAATTATCGATGGACAGTTTTATTTGGAACGCTCGCATATTTTTGGTATAGATAATATTCATAATGTATACCTACGAAGCTATTGACAATATTGTGTTAGAAACATTTAGTTTACAACGTTATATGAATGCTTCATTACGTGTGAGTAGCCAGCGCTATTCACCTTTCCGAACGCACGAGTAGTGAATGATACGTATTCAAATAGTGGCGGATTCATTGAACTCGCACTCTTATTAATAACTCAAGTGGAGTGCGCTGTGCGTTGTTTCATCCGGAGTCTGGTTAGGTAACGTTGCCTTTGATTCATGAATGGGCGAGTGAGCTCTACTTAGACGCGGTGACTCGGTTAAATTTAGCAAACAACTTTTCCCTAGAAATATATCAGACGACGGAAGTCATAACAGTGTATCGCTGCAAAATTCATCCTAATTACATGGTTAGATGCAACTAGGCGAACACTCTGATGAATGTGGCATGCTCTTCGTGTGCGATCGAAATCATGTAAAGATTTTCAATAATAACGAGTACGCTCTCCGCCCGATACGGCTAGTAGTGTTCCGCAAAGGCATTAGCGGTTTATTACGGGAGCGCTAGTGACAGGTTTATCTGCGAAATTAACGACACCGATAGTGGTCAATTACAGGACTGCTGCAGACTGCGCGGACCCACATATAAATAAAATGTGCTCGCGCACGGCAACGCGATAGTGATAAACAATTTCCATTAGCCGGCAGTAGCCCGGCCAAGGGGCGGACTTGATTTCCAATTTCCATGCCTAACGGGCTGCCGTGTGCAATAGACTTTTATTGCAGAGTTTGTCGTTCCGAGATAATATTATGGTAATCTTAGAATGTAAATTAAACATGAACATAAATTGAAACCTAGAATCCAATATACGACGTGACATGTCTGCGAATTCCGAGTGCTAAGACGAGATGAATTATTTAATATGGAGATGTAAGGCGTAGGATAGGTGTATGTTTGGAGACCGTTTGAAACTAAACATTATCTCGTCGTGGCGGTGTTCGGTGGGACGGAAAAACGTTTTCGCGAAGCGCCCCTCGTCCGCCCGTATTTCACCCGGTTCAATATTATTTCGCTGGCAACATTACGGCGGGATGTAGCTGGCAAGGAGGGCCCGGGGCGAGAGAGCGCCGCAATATTGTCCTCGCGCCCGCGGCCTCCAATGGTGACGGCATATTTTTTTGGGGTTGCCTGATTGAAAATTTTATCGCTTTCCTTCGGTTCTTGGTTAAACATCACTAGGGCCTAATGTGAATTCCATATAACGTGGATAACATACAATAATTTTGAACGTCCATTATAGGAGAAATATTATGTGTCTAAGGTTCTATCCATCACTAATGGAAATAAAAGGATATGAGCTTATGAATGTGAAATAAATATCAAATCCCACTTCGTACACCCTCCTTTTTGATTCGAAAACAACTCTCATTATCATTTTTTACCCATATCCCGCCTATGGTGCGTGAAATTTATTAAAAGACAATTTCTTATATTTCCCTCGATACGGTTATTTAGGGTAACCCATAACCAAATGTTACTGGTAATTCAATTACTAAATTGTGCTTTTAGTTTGTATGAAAAGTATATTGTTTAAGTGGCGAGTAATAGGTAGAGGCCTATCGACGGAATCATCTACCTAATTTCAGGAAGAAAGGAGACGGAGGAGGAGAGAAATCTGTTTAGATTTATTTGAGGTGAACCGCCGCTCACGCGAGCTAAAATGTTACGTTGTTTGAGAGCTCTTTAAGGCAGAACGGGAAAGGAAACGAACCATGTTTGTCGTTTGTTTTATTCGTTTACATGCCACGTTTTGAAGGGTAACGAAAACAAGTCTTGACATTAACTTTTAGGGTTATGTTTATGTACGTTCGCCGAACTAACCTAAGCCTTAACTATCACTATACTGGTTCTTCTAAAACAAAATACTATTATTGTAAGCGACATCTAGTGTTGAGTTACCTGATAAACGCATGGATGAACGATATGGGAAAAAAGGAATTATTGACTTACAAATCAACCTAGGTTTTTGTGATTGACCATTATTAATTTGAAACAGGTCCTTAAAGGTCGTGAGAATTGACCTTAATAAGGTTAGAATTCTACATTATGTGACACATGAAAATAAAAAAAGATAATTGGTTCATGAACACGCAATTAAAATGGCGATCGAAGAAGGAATATGTTCGTTATTGTATCAATCAAGGAGCGTTGCGGTGCAATAAATTGTAGCAGGAATTTAGATGGGCGATGTTAGCTTTTCATTATAAAGTAATAATATTAAGGAATTCCTTGCAAACTATTTAAGGGATGTCTTAATTTATAATTGAGAAAAGGAATTAATTACATAAACGACTAGCATATGCATTTGTATAAATCCATCAATCGTTATTTTAATGTGTAATTTCAGCCATAAGTGTTTTTATTGTAACTAGATTTGCTCAACTTTGTGATTTACAACATAAGATATGTTGTTATTTAAGTAGATACCTGTGGAGCTGATAGATTCAATTTAAAACGTATTGCAGCAATGTGGAGATATTCCTCATATTACCTTCAGATATTTATAACTATGCATATCATATTTTACAATTGGATTTTCGTAGCATAGTGAAAACTGTGATTTACTGCCGCGTATTTAGTACCGGGCAGATCATTTATCTTTATGTAAATTGGAAACATTCAACGTTCGTTTTTATAACCTTTACAACTAAAGCATTATGTTTCTTAGTACAAATTTCTTTGTCAAGCTAAATTTTATGTGCTTTTTATGGCGATTTAAAGGCGTTAATTTTCTTACAAAATATCTGAGTTTACATGCTTACAAACTTGTTAACTCGTGAGCGCATAGTATAAAGCATGAATAAACAAAGATCATTAAAAGCTTAGGATGTCTAAGTTTTTCGAATTCAGTTTTATGAGGATATAGTACATGCGAATTTTCAGAAAATGTGAATACAATTCCATAACTTATAATATTTATTGTTGGTTAATACATGACGATATGTTTATGAGTTAAAATGATTTGGTCTGTTACTGGTCGTTAACCCTACAGGATAAAAGTGGCTCGATGCATCTCAAGTGTTGGTGCACTGTTAGTGGTTAATTATATTTATGGTTATGGTGTTCAGAGGTTACGGCGTCGGCAGATGAATTTGTCGACTTCGCAGAGATTAGGAATACTTACGCCTCGGCATTTAGGGTCTGCAGGGCGAGCCATTCATTAGTCACGCCTGCGGGTGACGTGTACCTTGGACAAGACCAAAACTGATATTAGATACAGGTCACTATAACTTCCTCGTATATTTCCTAGTCACTTCTCTAATCTTTATTCGAATCTACCGCTGTTCACGAGAGGCTACCTTTAAAACTAAATATATCGAGAACGAGTTTTTGATGAGCGCGTTCAGGTTAATTTAACTCAATAGAAAGGAGAAGAGTTTCTTGTTAATCTGTTTAAACGAACGTTATTCATAGCACGCTAGACATGAACCGTTGAACCGAGACGAACGGCTCAAGCGCTAAAAGACAGGTAAAAAATAAGGGGCGCCCGCACTGAGGCGATGGAGGCAGGGCGCGGCCTTTGTTTGTGCATGGTGGCTAAGCTAAGTGTTTAGATAAGTGCAGCGGAGTGCCTCGTGGACGTTTGTTATCTCGGGCGTAGCGCGATGCATAGGAGCCGGACAAATGCGTCCTCCTGTGTGGTCCCACTGTTTGGCCAGCTCTCACCAAATATGGACACTGGCCTCTCACAATGCGACTAACACAGGGAGCTGCCTACGGTAGCCTCTGCATTTTGATGTAGTCTCACCGCAATTTATGTGCCGGTCGCTCGAAATTTGTTACCTAGTGTTCGTTGTTGATAGAAATTTGCTAATAGGAACATGAAAAGTGTCTGTTATATCTTTTATTAATACAACAGAAAACTTTTGATTTATACAAATAAAATTACACTACAGGTTTATGCAGTCTCATTGAAAGTATTCACAATCAAGGATACACAAAGCTTTGTGTTATGAAAGAAATATCGAGATCTACTGCATCGATGGAGCCAATCAATATCCAGCGAAGACAATAGCTGCGTTCGGAACGGAAACTATTACTGCTCGCTATTGTATACAAAGAGTCTTTTAGATGAGGGCATTATTCAAACAAGTAGTTGTTTACCAAACGTCTTACAAAATGAGAATCACTGTTACCAGTTGGCATCGTAATGTATGTAGTCTGCGCGCTCCGGAACGTCGTCGATCGATGTCGTCTCCGAGAGATTTATGTCAATCTCTGTGGCTGTTGAACGATCCTGGATTATCCTTTGTCCCATATACGAGGCCATACATCGTTGATAAGCTTTGTTGCGACTCGATTGATGAATGTACTCGGTAGCGCTTGAGCGGTAGGAATTCAAGGCGCGCCTCTTGTAAGAATTGTCAGATAATACATCTTTCTCTTAAATTGTTTGACCGCTTTATACGTACATGCATGAGATCGACTGGAATTGAGAAACTAGTTTGAGATGCAACACGTGACGATGGTTTTAGATTGTGTTAAAACCGTTGGATTTCGAAAGAAGACAATTTAAACATCCTGTTCTGATCCATTAGCCAATCTTATAATTTGCTCCCAATCTGTTTCAGTTAACTAGTTCATAATTTATGTATATATAAGTTTAGCAAACAATCCAATGAACCTAAATACAATTATAGAAGATTTCAAGTATCCAATTAGGGATATTGTCCTATAACATAGAGGTAAATATCGATTTGCGAAAAAACAAAGTGTAACCGAAGCGTATATAATCTCCTCGTCCGATATGATGGGAGTGAGATAGTGGCAATCAAGTCAAATCAATGTTAAAGTGAATTCATATCTTGTCCAATCTAGTTCATAGCCTGAGGAACAGAAGTAGCACATCACGGAGGCACACCGCTTCGAGCAATCTCGGTAATAACAGGAGGGGCCTCAGTCGATATTACCCCGGCCAGTTGGCAACTTATTTCAAACATAAACGGCACACAAACTTACATACATCCAGCGGACTCCTGAACGGCAACTTCAAGTTGAACTAACCAAAATATTATATTACTTTTGCATAACATTTCTGATAGGGAATTAATTGATATTAAGTTCGATGATCAAAACAAGAGGTAAGTTCGCAAAGAGAATACAAAAAATATATGGTAATCTGAACATAACAGTTCGAACTTACAATTCTTGCGGTAACATGACGTGGATAAAATTTACAGCTATTTAAAAGTCATATAGTAAAAATATTACGATGGAAGTATAAATAAACATCAACAATGAGAAACGCCGTGTTAACTTACGAGTACGTGTTTCAATAAGATAGATGATGTTCCATCGGGTAGTCAATCACTGTCTTTGGCACTTTTGTACAAAGGAAAAGTTCAAACCGAGCGCAACGAGGTCAACTCACTCAGGCATCTTCTAGTGTCTATCACGATTGTTCTTGAGATCCTATCTCCGAATTTACCGGCATTTTGACTTCGAATTCCCGGGAGAAACTAAACCGAAGATTTTAAAACCAGACTCAGTATGTACGAATAGATATACTTAATATCAACGCAGTGTCAATGAACCAGACGATTGCTTTGAAACAATACAAGAATAATAGGTACCTGTCTCTTACAATCCAGATTTAAATTAACAAAAGTTGTGGGTCGGCTCTTGACAATGGGTGCGCGGTGCGATTATAGACGGACAAACTACAATTTCTGAGCTGAAATCACAAGTCACTGTCATTACAGTTAATTCCCAGCGTATTGAAGAATTCATAATAACTCACGCTCAATAAGTCGGCTGTCAAAATAATTTTCATTGTATTATTGATTCGATGTTTTATCGAATTGCTAAAGCCTGTAAACTTTCATTGGACATCAATATAAATGATGTTTGTTATATTTAGTGGCGCGGTCAATTCGAGGGGGCCCTTGGTCAGATACAATCTGGCTGCGATTGTGGCGGGCAGTTAAGGATCGTTATAGCTTGTTGAGTTCATGGCTTGTTAACACATGGTAAAGGAAATTACATTCTTTACGTGCTCGCTTTATAAAGCGTCAAATATTTTGGTTATCGCTGACTGCCGTTGCATAAACTGGCGAGGGGAACTCTTCTATTTGTCTTAAATTTAACGGTTATTGTATTTTTATAGAGCCATTAAGGCATTCCAGCACATAGCTCTACTTACATTTTATATTATAATTGAAATGGGTGCGCTCGGCCATTCAATAATAAATAACCGATGACAAGATAAAAATTACGTAAAATATATAAGTTATAACTTTTTCCTCATTCATATTGATTCTTTGGACTCGCCCTTAAATTTGTGGGCATTAAGCTGAATGGCTAGTGGGGTGTCACAGATGGTACTAACAGCGTGCTGATCTCCGGGCGTGGAACGTGCGGAGTGTACAATTATGATTTATGACTAAGAATAAAGGTACAAAACACATTTCCGGACGGAATATCTATACGAGGTTACATTTTGCGACGAGATTTGCTTCACACGTACAATAATGGTTTATCCAGGTGTAACTTTACTAAATAATGTTTCTAGCAATTTAAAGGATCCTGTTTGTAGACGATTTCATCTAGTTCAGATTCGGATACCTTGAATTATAAAGGTAAGCTACTTTTTCATAACTCAGTCAGAAAAAAAAATAATCGAAAAATATGAACATTACATGAGCAGTACTCCCTCAAGTGTTCGGCTCTGTGTGTTACGACCGAAACCACATTTCACTCCAGAATGTTTGAGTAAGCTTGCCCTGCCTTGTATGCTATGCGTAGATAAGGAACGTCCGTTCAAAAGCAAACTTTTTAATGCTTTGAACTCCCTCGTTCTGTGCCGGCTACTTCAAATATAACTCATATTAACTTGCACACGAGGGCTGACCTAAGTACGCCTCTACACACATGCAAATACGAGCACTTCATCACGAAATTCTCTTATTCTTTTTCAGACTCGACAAAATAATACCATATGTATTATTCTAATATACTCAACATACTATTATTTCAAAAGTTCTCGATCTGTATTTTACACAAAACATGTATTTTGTTACAATAATAAGGCACATAAAACGTAAGTAGAACTTATATGAGCACTAATTATCTACCACACGTTCTCGTGATACTTACCCAGAGATAGTAATCTAGATAGAACAGGGGTTATCTCCTTACCTAGGGTCGACGAAAGGCTCCGCGTAGATGTTCCTGACGGGCTGTCGCCGCGGCAGGGGCGGAGGCACGGGGCTGAACCCCTCCATCATATCCTCCCGCTCACAATATTTTAGCGATTTCATCGTCATCTTGACGGATTACTTGTCCACTTCACAATTACAGTTGCATGTTTTAAGCTTTACTTACACATTTTAGCACTCCTTTCTACTTCATTTCCACTTGTAACTTCACTTGACACTTAGCTTTTTTACATATTTTGGTACACTATTTTACTGGTATAGCTGAAATATTTATGTAAATTATAACTACGTGCGCTATATTTAAAGTGCGGTTCGCTGTTATGCGACGACGCGTAAGCGCACACTCGAACCCCGCGGCCGACTGAAGCGAGCGAGTAGTAACTCAACCCGCGCGATACGAAAAGCTCAAAGATCTACCTCCGACCGACCCTACTCGATCAGGCTGAGCTTCGGTTGTTTTTTTCTAACGAACTAAGCGAGGTGCCGTCGAAAGCGCGCTGAGTTATTAGGAGAGCGCACAAAAAACAGATTCAACTTGCTCACGTGCAAGATTCTTAGGAATCGCAAACTGCTTACTCACCCCAAGTGGTCATATTTTGGGATTTTGGGTTGAGTGACACGGTTTAAAAAGAAATTATGAGGTAGGAATCGTTTCAGAATCTATTTTTCGTTATGATACTGGATTTTAGCGTGAGAAAATAAAATTTACATAAGAAATAGGGTACAGACTTATAGAAATGCTTTTTATTAATGTATACGTTTATTAATGCTGAGTTCTCTGATATGTTCTTTATGGTTGATATCTATTTAATTCCTTTAGTTAGAACTGGGTGACGTATTCACGCGTGATCGTATTCTCAATCCTTAAAATCCTGCGCTATCTAATCATATTTGAGTAGCATGTTTATTTTGTTATAAAATTCCTTTGCATTTGAAGTCTTTTGACTGAAAAACATAAGTGGTCGCCCGGTTATTTGATAAGTCAGCTTTACTTTAGAGACCTCAATTTTTTGTTAAGTAAAGTTTTATATTTGTCTACACATGGTATTTTGTGTCTATTTTGGTTGAACTTCATATAAAAACTGTACTATATACTATTAAAACCAGCTCTTGCTTTTTAAATAATGAAACGTTAACAAGAACAATCCATATTGAAACTTTACTCTATAAAATATCTGATTACTAGTTAGAATTACGTACGCAATGTACGTTTTTTAGGCCATTATAAAGAATCTGCTTTTGTGCAAAGTGTGAATAAAAAGCTCAAGAGAGCCGCTTTGTCATGTTGCCGCCGCCGGTGCGTGCATAATACCTTTGTTGAGTTTTTAACAAAATAATTCTTTTTGATACGAAATGTTCCTATTATAGAAGATTAACCATATGGTGGTAATCTTTTCAACATAATCCAGGTAGAAAAATCGGTGTATCGGTGTGAAAATAAAGTTTCAATGTTCGATGTAATAAAATAGGGGAAAATATAATTATTGTTTTAATCAGTGATTAGACGAAATCGCTAAGGTCAGTAATAGGTGAAAGGGCGTGCCTTCGATCCAGTTAAGGTTGAACTAATAAAATAGTAAGCGATACAGCGGCTTCTGATCGTAACTGAATAATTAATCGAGGAATTTATTTAGGGACCTTCCTCTAGTTTTGTTACTTTCCCGTACAATAATGTTAATTATTTCCACAGAGTTAGCTGAATCATTGCATGTGCTCATATATAAAGTATTATTTTATGCCTGAAACAAACGCATGTTTTTTTATTTCAAGCTCTTTACGATTTTGCTTATTAAAGATTTCAAATTCCACTCATTTTTAACTCATAATCTTATAAGTTTAGATTATTAACACCAATTTGTACAGTTATAGTTTGTATAACATATGTATATACACGGTTTTAAATGTACCTTTTCGGTTGAGCTTCACTTTGTCACACAAAACCCGAAAAGGTTCACAATTTTATTTGGAACTTTTTAAGAAACAGTGAACGAGTGATTTACATACATGTGGGTAAACATACCCAAAGTCGAAGTATCTCCGAGTGCCTGTATAAGAAATTGATTTAAGCTCTCCAGAAAGCTCCAAGTGCGTCTCCGCAAACATGAGCGAATTTAATGTCCTTTCGGGAAACTTTGTTCCAAATCTCTAAGGGGACTATTCGGGAAGCTTTGAATCGATTGCTACAACTCTTTAGGTATGCTCTACAAAAACCAACTAATCCCAGAGCAGGCACAAGATAAACTCGTTTTCATTTCAAATGATTCGAACGACACGATACCTAATAAATGAGAATGAACCTTTTAAAACTGTTAAAGAAAAGGTATATATTATTATAGACGATGGAAATAATATTATGCCAGTTAAATTGTTATGATGGCTATTACGAACAGTAATTATCATACAGAAATTCTAATATTATAAAGATATTTATTTTAATGAGTTTCGTTGTTAAGTAAACACGAGTACATATAAGGAATAGAGCCGGCACAACGGACGTTTTCCCATGGCTTCGTCGACGCTGACTGATGCATTTCTGACCAACTTGATCTATGGGGCTTCGGAGCCTCTCAAGATTTCATACAAGTACTTATAGATCGAGAGTCTGGACCGGTTGTTGTGACCCGAAGAACGTAGGTTCGTATAAGGTTCAGCGAGCTCGGAATCTCGCCTCCTGTTATGTGAACCTCGTTTTTGCGAACATTTGCGACTATTAAAGGCCAGAACATTGCCTATAGGAATTTATTTCAGGCATATCTTCTATTTAAAGCCAGTTTTATTCTAGATTTGCATGATTTTAGTCTATTAAAAGAACTAAGTGCTGTTTGAAACTATGCTCGGCCGCCTAAAGTGCACTCTCAGTCCGTAGACAAAGCCTGATTTATTTATCATTGCACGTAACGACGCTTTGTGTTATTTTCAGCGTCTCCTCAATTCATCATGTTGTAAATAAATTCCCGCAGTCGACGGTGAGTGTAAAAAATGTTCCAACTATTTTAATTAGCTTCAAAGTTCGTATATCTAACAAAAAACACGTCGAGTTCACACTTGACATTCGTGAGATCTGTCTTTCGTGGACCTGTTTTCTATCTTTGAATAGTTTCATTCATCTTTTAACCGTTTTAAAGGTTTTCGAGATAAAGTGATGAAAGACTTTTTCCTCGTGTTTAACTCTACCCAAACATAAGAAAGTTATAAGCCAATATAAAACAATACTAAGCTGTTTTATTAAGACGCCCAAATAAATAATATACAAAAATATTGACAATATTATGTAGCCTGTACTCATGGGTCCGGTACATGTTCGAGATAAAGGCGATATTGATTCCGTGACAAGTAGAGAGCACGTTATGGGAAACTTTTCCGAAGCTTAATAAGTGCCCTCAGGACAAATCAGAACGTTGCAAACCGAGCGCTTTGTTCGAGTAATAAGTGAGTGGAAAAATGCTGTTTCATTAGCTGCTTATAGAAATGAACCTGTAGTGTTTAAAGAACAAGGTTGTGGAAAAAGTGGACTGAAATTGTGTCGTGGGAACAATGAGCCATTTAAAGATATGCACGTTTTGCTAATTTTATTTGTATCAACTAATTTTGTTATGCTATTCATTTTATTTTACATTTAGGGCGCAATATTGATATACTTTTTATCTTATTTAGTCTATATATTATTTTGGTATATAAAATCAAGAACTAGATATTTTATGTAATTTTCAATTTATAACGTAAATATTATTTGCAACAAAATTCAAACCGATCCCTACTACTACATTCAATTCACACAATATACCAATATGCATAGCATTCCTCAATTAAAATAACTCGGGCCAATTTATCACTGTTGAATCGGATTAGTCTTTTGATGATGTTGTAAACAGAATCCCTTTTAAAAGAAGCTCTATGGGAGATCAAACGCCGTTGTAGGAGATGATCACATCCGACACGACATATCTGTTGCTTTAGAAGACAGTGTCGTGGTCGTGGATTTGTGGCCTCATTATTAACTTGGCCAGACATAGTCGACACGAATCAAAACAATGTCTATAGAAGGAGATCTAGACAAAAGAACCTACCAATGACTGGCTGTTATTTCTTGACTGTTAACCTGTCATTTTGTATGATAGATATGCCTGTTTGGTTTTAATAATACGCATATTTGGCGTTGAGCGTTAAACTAGTTTGGTATATAAAGGTAGATCTTCTTTTGTTATTGACTAATTATTTTTTGTTTTGTTCCGTTTTCGAAATAAAATGGCTGGTCTATTTATTTCAGTTATCAAATTTCTTCAGCCCATTAGGGTCAATTAACTCATTTTGACAAATGTCCAGGTGACATTCTGTCGGCCGTTCATTGAATCCATCCAATACGGCTAAATTGAATTAATTGAAGGGTTCTATGGTAGTGGGTTATCATTTGCGTTTATAATAGAAGGGGCTAGTTTCCATTACGAAGTAGTTAGGAGGCAGGGGTGACCCCGGAAATTGTCTTTTGCCGGCCGAAGCGCATTAGCTGGCTACATTAGGGCTGTAGGTGTGTTTAATGAAAGGACACGGCTACAAGCAAAGGCACACATCATGTGGCTGAATGAGCGCTCACAGATGCCTACCTAGAGTGTTTTATTTTAATCAAATATAGACTGACAGTTGATAAAAAACATATGGCGCTTATGGAGTGGAGATAATGATTTCGAGTGATTCAATTAAAATTAGAAAATGATAAATAGATATTACTGTTTAATAATTTAGTATATTGAGAAAAGTGGTAATTTAAAGTTGTCGGAATATTCTGTTAGATAATGAAATAATAACGTAATTTGTAATTGAGTTTTGTGACTATAACAAATCACGAGGATTGGAGGACACATTGGAGAGTTTATTGGATTATTTGATTGAATTCTCCTAAACATAGACGAAGATAGATGGCTCGATATTTTATCACGTCAATTACTATTCAAAATCATTCAATTAATGAACGACAAACACTCATCCTAACGCAACGATTGCAACCTTAATAAGATAAGTTTGGTCAACTGACTATTAAAGCTGAAGAGAATAAGTCATTAAATTGACATCAGTGTGATGACATTTGACAGAGCGTGGACATGGATTAAATAATGATAGATGATGGCTGCGCTCAAAATATTTGTCAGAAAGATGACTGCACGTAAATTTTAAATAGATTCGTCAATATTCACTTATAGATTTACATTCACGTCTTTTTATCTCTTTCAAGTGGATAGAACCTTACGGCCATCAAAACATCTCCTTGGTAACGTATTAACATGAATATTGGGGTTGTGATGTCATATTATTATCTTCATTATTTGGTTGTATTCTAAGAATAAAATATTAAACAAAATGTATTCGGTGAAAATGAATAAATAACGAAGAACAAATGAGATATACCAAATTGCTACATAATAATATAGTGAGGTCATGTGGCGTTACTCAGAATAAAACAGTTACATTGGCAGTTTTTGCGCAGTTTGAACAGAGCTTCGGACTTTCCAATATATGTAAATGAACAGATAAGTAATGTGTAGGTATATCACGGTAATTTTCCGCTTGGTAGGTCGATCATTATATACCCTATTCTTTCTAATTGAATGATTTGTAAATAAATTATTAATGTATTTTTTATGGTAAAGTTCTTGCATCGTATTTAACTCTTTGTTGTCTAATTAATATAACGTTCGCTTCAAGACCGTTAACCCTTTCAGGGGAGATAGAGACTCTTGAGTGTTCTATAAGCCGTCATTTAAAGTTCTAGCCCATTCATAGCCACGTTTCACTAGGTAGCCTATGCCCAACGTGAGAAACTGACCTATCCAAACGATAGGTCATTGCCCTATCAATATTTTCCTTCCCTGAAAACACGTAATCATTCAGATAATGTCCAAATAAACAGATAATTTACTGTACCTATAGAGGGACTTCTGCCTAAGTCGAAACTATCTCTGCTTTGGTCACGGGCCCGCGTGTGAACGTTGCCGACGTCACAACAGCTTAACTGGCCCATTAGTGATCGATTCGAAACTTGAAGCAATTTTGTTTGAAAACATAATTGCGAGAACGTCTCGAACGTAATTGATGTCCGGGGCCCTGGGTTCACGGTGCCGTTACTCCGAACACACATGTGAAGTGAACCCTGAGCTCTTCACCAGATTCCTGCTCCGTGCGCACAAATTACTGACTATTACTTACTTAATTATACACCTGACCCTCCTTTGCGCTAAGCAACTTGTTACACAAATGTCGCTGAATGCATTACTTCATTTCTTTTCTTTTGATTAAACTAACAGGAATTGGAAAAGGTATCATTTAACCTGTTTGTGAGCATAAGAAAGGAACAATAGTAATCGTAGGAACAAAGCGTAAATACACTTTAATTTATAGTTACGCAGATGTAACGGTTTGTTGAGTTTGTACGGTTTATGAAAAAATATTTGTGTTGGTTAGTAAATGAGAGCCGAATCTACATATGATGCTATCTGAGTAACGCAAAATTAAAACTGCTCATAACAAAATAACAAATTATTAATTTAATGTTTCTTTCAGAAAACTACAAATCTAACTAGTTTTTTTAGTATAGTTAAATTTTTATGCTAATCATGCCAAACGACTATTATTTATAAACATGTCAAATAAAATAAATATATTATTAGTGAGTTAAGTATACAATAACACTATCACAGGCATTTAATAAAACTTCAGAATAAATAAACGGTGTTCCGTTTACAAATATAGTATTTACTGAATTTAAAAAAGTTTATAACTTCTCTGTCATTCCTAATACTTCAAAATGTAATACAAGTCAAGCTTTTTTATTAAACCACAAAGATGTTTTGTAATTATTCCCTAACAAGTCGCGTCGCACCGTAATCAAAGCATCCAATCTCAGTGGATAGGGAATAAGTAATCAGTGTCCCTTAGGCGGGGCGTTGACTCTCCAATTGTATCATTGGCTTTCGATATTCACTGGTGAAATAGACAATAGAACCTTTACAACGCCGCGACGATGACAGTCATCCAAGCTTCTGACGCCTTCGTGAGAGATTACACTTTCATATCTTTATATGATAATAACAAATATCATAAGTACATACCTGAATAAATGCCACACAATAACAACGTTGGTTTAAGTTAAGATAAAAAGATAATAACAAAAAGTCCTACCAGTGTTACATAATGCAAATATTGTTGAGCTTTAAAACCTAGCTTTCCGTAAAATCAACACACACAGAATAGCGTAGAGAATTGAAGCTATAAAAAGAACAAGCGTTACAACAATTTTGAGTCGTTTAGAATTATTGTGTTTTGTCACGCCACGAGTGAACGTTTTCTCCGGACTGATAAGATCTACCTGCGAGTACATTTAAGCGATCTGTAGTGTCAGGGAAGATCCGTCGAGGTCGGAGGTGAGACGCGAGTGGGTCGTTAGGCGGTCGGAGGCTCGGTTGGGGCCGCGGGGCTCGCGTTCGGTTCGCGGGTTACCTCTGCAGCGGGTGCAGCGACGCCGGGCGGGCAGTGATCGAGTGGTAGTCGGTGCGTGCGAAAGACACGCGCGGCGCGATCGCCCTCCGCGTTGCTTTTGAGCCCTCCTCGCGGCTCCCATGCGCGCGCAGCCTTCAACCCACAGGATAATGCCGCCCTATCCGTTGTCGAGGCTATCGAGCTATCACTGCGGGTGGTTATGTAGTCCACCGACTGACTTATTGTTGCTTTTTTAGCGATTTTAAGCTAATCTGCCTTCTTTTATTTGTTAGTGTCTTCTTTATCGTTACTTCGTCAGCATATTGCTACGAATGTATGATGATTTAGCGTATTTTAAACTTGCATTGTCTATTAACTTTCACTAAGGCACCACATAATAGATAATAAAAAAACTACGCTGTCATAACTTATATGACAGAACCGATAAGATAGCAAATCTGTGCGGGACGTGCACATCCCTAAACAGATTATAATTGGAGCATGCGTGCTGGGAGTGCGAGGGCTGTTGCCAGAGCGCGGGGTGAGCCTCCGTCGACATTGTGACGCGACATGTCGATGCTGATAACGCCACAACTTCGCCGCGTGACTTCTGACTAATATTCAACTGTCATATGAATGATGCTTTAAGTAAACGGTGAAAGCAATGAAGTAAATCATATAACACAACGTTCTATTAACGTTTTTTGGTAGGGTCAAGATTTTTGGTCATGCTGATATAATGCATCTCGATAGTAGCAAACCTATTCAGGTGATATAGACCAGAGTATTGAGCATCGTGTACGTGTGGGTATAAAATCTTTGGCGCGTGACTTTCGTTCACGCTCCATCGGCTTTTCGGTATGCAGCTTTATCGTAGTTATCTAATAAGGGTGTTATTGTGAGAGCTTGAATTTTAGGAATCAACAAATTTTCAGTTATATTATGAATACTGCTTGCATCAAATAGGTATCATTGCACGGATATAACGTTGAAAACCTTTCATATCTTTTGGGGTGGACAGAAACTAGAAAAATATATTAGAGGCCCATTCCAATAAAAATTCTTATGATAAGCATAAGCTCTCTTTTTCAGATATAGCGATGATTTTGTACTACTTCTTCATTTAATCGAAATATATCAATAAAAGTATTCCTCAATTAAATGTTACTATAAACGGAATATAAGAACTTAAGATGTAACCAAAATAAGATTTCATATATTATGACAAGATTATTTTGGTAACAAACCGACTGAGACGCTGCTTACCCAATAAATGAATATCATATAGTGCCTTACTTGTCAAGGGAGTCGATATTTTATAAGGGAGGGGTTTTATTCAGCACCACGATAAGGTTTCGCGGTGAGCCCCATTACCCGTCGAGGCAAAGGGTTCTGTTTTCTTTATAAACAAACGCGAAGGTGCTGTTAACGACCCCACGAACAAATACGAAATTCGATCTTCTATTACGCATACAAATGCTCCCCTCTCCCAAAAACACTACCGCCTTTGTCTATATCCCAACTGATTCTTGTCTGCCACTACAAATACTGCACCCGTTCAGCTCACACACAAACCACACTTCTGTTAATAAGTTTTGATTATTGAATTGGATTTAAAACATCTGCTTGCGACGGGCGTCGGGCGTGCTTAATTAAATAGTCTGTTATGAATAAACGCTAGGTGATATTATTCTTTTGTATATTTGAAGTTTTAATGGAATGGGTTTCTAGTTAATTACCGATTTTTATTTGCTAGCACTCTCGCTATTTGTAGACATTTAGTTGATAGAGTGTAGGCGACGTATCGAGAAGCATGACGTCGCATAAAGTGGCGCGTTACCGCTCCGTTCCAAATGTTCAGCGTCATGGCCGGGGTGCGCCGCGATGGCACAACTTGTATATCGCGATAACGCCCTGCACAATACCGTATCAATCATTGCCTAATATTGATATATGCGTGCATTGAATCAGTCATGATTAGTAACCAATTTTCTTGTGATCTGTAATCGGATCAGATGTCTCAGATAAAAACAGACAGCGATCGAGTTTTTTGATAGAGGAATTCTATCTTGAAACTTTAACAAAGCAGCGAGCTTTCACTTCGGCCGGCCCTGCCGTGATAGCAGTGTCGTCTTATTGCTTTGTGAGATGACTTGTACATTTCTTTAGGAATTTTAAGAATTCTAAAAATAAAACAAATGAGGTAAATGCAGACAACCAACCTATGTTTGTCAGGATCCTATCGTTAACATTTACAAATATTTACAAAGGTTACTTGTGGGCTCAAATGAAATACATAAATAAATCCAGTGAAAAGCTACTTTGTAGTAAAAAGTCATATTCTAATATAGGAACTAATAATAATAGCAATTAGAGGTATAGCAATTATTGTGCGCAATGTGTATGCTTTTTTATTACCTAGATACGGCTTCTATCCTACCATTCTTTTGGAAATACTGTAACTCTCATTCTACTCGCAATATAGGTAGAATCTTAATATTAATTTATATTCCATACGAAAGGGGACTTTACAAATTCAACATAACGTTTATTTGGCGCACCCTCCATTAAGAGGCTTACAGGTGACTTATTGAATTATGAAACGTTCACAGAACAAGGCACCTTAAACCCATAGTCCATAATGTGCCTTGAACAGGGACCGTAGTCACTTACCTGCATTTTAATACGGTGTAATGGCTTCGTTAGGTGACGTTATACAGATTCTATCTTAGCCCAAAGTGGGGATTAATGTCTTAATACGGATAGGACAAAGTGTATGAGCGAAATTCGTATTTTACTTACAATACGTTTTATATTTTAGTTTTATAATGTATATTATTGATTTCAATCCTTTACATTCAATAACCATATACCTACTCGAAACGACTTTTGTAATGATGTTTTATTATACATACATACATATACATCACGCGTGATTCCCTGTAGAGGGGTAGGCGGAGATCACGGATCCCCATTTGTCCCGATCCTGACAGACCATTTTCGCTTCATTGACATTCATACACCTTCTCATACACACTAGGCTACCTCCTACTCCTAACGATTTATTATACATTGCGTTAAAGGTAAAATTTTCAAATTATTTGCCAGAAAGCTTAAAGCCGCACATAGCATTTAAAATGTTCTGTGTTAGGGCATGGGAATATGCGCTTACAGTATCCATTTGATTGATTTTACGACAGTGACCACCAGCGTGTTGTCAATCTAAGCATCTCAAGGCTCATTCTCTTTTTAATTGTTACTTTGAGTGGCAGTGTTCCTGCGGCCGTTTCCAGCCATACATGAAGCGCAGCGGGTTGAATGGACGTAAACTTTTATGCCCGTGCCGCGTTTTACAACAGCTTTTATTATTTAGTGAAAGGAGGGACGCTGACGTCATAAATCTCGGCTCCTGCGTGAACTTTCGCCTGTTATCTCGCTAAAGAAATTGTGGAACTTTGTGGCTCGTGCACTTAAAGTGTTTGGCTTTCAGGACCTCGGGTCACCGAAAACATTTCGCAAATTAACGGGCTATAAAAACATATAGCACTATATAAAGCAAACTTTGCTGAAGCAGTTTATTTTGTGGATTTGAACTTGTATTAAAGATTTGGTTTAGAGGTTAAATAGAACAGTACTATTCCATAGAGTTTTTGATTATTAAAGATTAGGCGGCAAGTATTTATGTTAAGTTATAGTAAACTGTTATAATATAGAAGAGAGTCCATTAATCTTGGCTGTAGTCGGTTCGATTCCAGCGGCGTGTGGGCCTCCAACAAGCGCTGCATGTAATTAAATTATGTTCAACAGTGTAACGGACGTACTTCATTAAATCATAGCGCAACAGTCCTTAGGGAGCCACATCTCAGATCGATTTGAATATGTTCTAAGCAAACCCGGTGGACAATAATTTACGTTAATTTCGTTTACGAAACGAAGAATATATGAGTGTATAATTTGAAATGTTTTCGATTTAAAATATAAAAAGAGTAGTATATAATTATAACAAACATGTGAAGCAGAAGTAGCTGTAGCTGTAGAACCTTATACTGTTGTAGACATTTTATTTGCTAGTATAGAAATTGTTTATGAGTTTTTCCATACTGAAAATAAATCTGACAATTAGTGCGTTCGCAGAATTCCGGCGAAACTAATATGAAAAATCAAACAGAAAATAATATAATAATAGATCAGCTTAATCAGGAGAATGTGGAATTCTCGATAATATTATACTTAGCTCAAGTTCCATTATAGGGCCCATTATTCAGGCGGGTGAGGCTTAGTGGCTTGGATGTTGCCTGTGAAAGCAGTTAATGCAGCTTCCTAGGCGCAGGAGATAAGCTAACAAGGCTCTTAGCTAAACAAGAGGCGGCCCAACAATAAAGGTGGCTAAGCGCCGTGAATTATGGTGGAGACGAACCGTGATAACTCAGTTGGCTCGAGCCTCCGTCTTTTTCCCTAATTAGCCATTCGATTCCCGTAATCTTGTTTACTGGGCGCAGTGCCCAGGTGAGATAATGGCTGTTCTATTTGCATGCCGCCATATTGTTTTCCCGAGTTCGGCAATCCGATGGAGCCGCCGCTCGCCGATTGGCTTATGCGTTCGTTCAAGATTACTTATCGATGTAAATTCCACTGATTGTTTTGCTCAATTAATAATTTTCTAGTTATTTACTTAGAATTGTAAGGTAGGACAATAGACCGTTATCAATATTCCATATTAATGCTTCTGCTGTTGGAGGTGAACAAATAGTTATGACTGAGTTTGAACCTACCCCTAAAAGATTTTATTCACGCACGTAAGTATACGTATATACAAGTAGATAGGTAAGTAGGTATGGAATTCCTACTACAATGGTGTTATTGATTACACAGCGAAAACAACTCCTAAGAACATTGTTTGTAAGTGTCTTTGCCTGTAACGACCGTTAGAGAGATAATTGCATAACAAAGATTTATTGCACCATTACACTAATCAAGAAACTTTTGCTGTTTGAGACGAAATTTATAAGAACATACTCGGATGCTGAACCGTATCTTTAACTCGAAGAATTCAATTGTTCTATTAAAATGTCCTCCGCCTTTTGACTATTTATTATCCTTTTGATTGTAACTTATATGAATAATATATAACTAAATGCGTTAGTAGTTAGTGAATAAGTAGTGATTTTTCATATTAATTTAATAAAAGGGAGCTATTGTATTACTTTATAATAAAAGTATACTTTCTACTAACAGAGTTATAAAACTAGTTTCATTCGATTAATATCCCAGACTAGGATGAGTTTGTCACCAACTAACTCTACAGATTTATTCCTGAATGGCGTTAGACACTAAGTTATGACGTTGGATCGGGATATAAAACAGCTATGCTAAATTGAAAATGTGTGCTGACGAGGCGTCTAGTCTCTAGAATAGGATAAAGATACAGATTGCGATATTTCAAATAGAAAGCATGCCAAAAATATATTATGGAACTCATTCACGTATCAGATAACATTATTTAACTTTTTATATGCAGCTATTCTGGCAAACGACATTTTGTACAGAATGAGATTGGGTACGCCTTTAGAAATCCTGCCGACCCTGTGTTTAATTGCCGGAGTACAAAGCAGAAACGTGTGTTTGGTTAGAATCATACATTTCAGCAAATTAAACGCGGGGCGTGATTTATGGCGTCGGGTACATTGAAAGTGAGGGTAATTTAAATCCGCAGCGCACATTACCTTAATTACCCACGACCTAATCTGTTAATATCAGCTACCGGACCTGTATAATTAGGGGTGACAACACAATACAAGCGCTGCCCGATGACAATATGCCTGTCGTAACCGCACGTCAATTTCATTCGACCCCGAATCCAAGATGGCGGCCGTAAACCCTTGCCGTGTGTTTGTGATCGTGCGATACGATGCCTGTACGCTAATTAATGTTTGACACAAACAACATTTTGCAAGATGAAGTTTTGAAAAAGTCTCACTACTTAACAATTAAGTCACGATTCCTGGTGACAAGGAAAAGCTTTTCAGCCATTGTTTCTCAAGAGAAAGCCTTTTGCAGTTGATAGAAATCTCATTAAAATCATATTAGGAAAATAATAAATAAGCATTAAACTAAACCTTCAAAAATAGCTTTTGTTAAATTAAGCTGTATTGTGTTAATGGCCAGTTAATATCACACTGTAATAATCACTTCAGTAACATGCTTTTAGATTTATAACCGAGTGTTAAACAGTCGTAATATTTTATGGAGACTCACGCATGCTGGCCCTATATGACATGTTGAGATAAAAAGTAATTTATGAACAGTGGGACCACCGACCGCCGGCGGCCACTTCGCTAGCCACTATCAGCCTGCGTCCATCATATTTAATGCTTTTAAATACTCCTTTAAGTGGCCACCAAATAGTGTAATGTACGAATAGGATTACGTCTGACTTCATAATACTGTTACTTTCTAATTATATAAACTTTGATTACATGTGATTTGTGTTAAACGCATTAAATATCTATTGTATGTACTGGAAATTATATGCATATCCTTTATATGTAGTTAAAGGATATGCATATAATTTTATACTTAAGGGATCTTGCCCATCGCCTGCAAGAGTCCAGTGGGGATCGCAGGGCTGGTAGCTTCCTCCGCCAGAGAATTAGTCTGGCTATTCAGAGGGGGAATGCTGCCAGCATATTGGGCACTCTGCGCTCCAATGACAGCGACAATTTTTTAGACATATTTAATTTATAGGTAATTTATTTTAATTAGTTTTAAGTTTGTAAATATTTTGTTAGTTTTAACTCCTTGTTTTATTGTATATAACTTAATTTGAATTAATGAATAAAAGATGGTATATCTTTTGGAAATAACAACAATATAAGCATTTCAAACCAGTGAAACATAAAAAAAACTATCTTTAAAGCAAACGATTTAATACTTCACACGTCCTACAGTTTTAATCACATCATCACCTACACTACGATTAATGATCAATCGTACTTATTTCTGTTCAAAATTCTAAGAAATGCAGCCCCTTTTATTCAAGTAGTCAAAAACTTGCTTTTCAACATGAAAGGTTTAATTAGCATATCAAAATAGATTTTATCGCAGCTGTCAACTCATTTTTATAATTATTTCATCAAAACGGCGCTCGTTTTGACACGTTTGTGGTTATTATAGTCTGGCAGGTAATATAAGTGTGAAATATTGAAACAGAATGTCTGTTCGTAGATCCATGCGTTCTATTCTCAAATTGAGGACAGCACAAGTTATGTGTAAACAAGATTAAATTGGCTGAATTACTTTGCTGAAGTTCGCCTGCTCCGGTGAGAGTTGTCTAACAATCTCCAAAGCGTCTTCTGCCCAGCCTGAACACGTGTTTGTTCCGCAATCGATCTTTGTTGTTGCCAAGGTAAGTAATTCAATACAAATGGATTTGTAACCTATACTGTGTCTACTACACGTTCAAAATTTACATTTAAACTTTTCGCTAAAACTGTATGCACGGATTTGTGAAGTATTTCCTTTGTCTTCTTGGAAAGTACGATCTATATACGAAAGGGGATGATGACTAACTAATCTTTCCCGAATAGTGAGAGCAGTTACTTGTGTTTAGGTTTGGCATGTCAATCAAACGGGTAGGTTGGACCGAATCCAATCAATCAGACTGTCGGAGCGTCGCGCGATAATTGAACTCTTCTCTGAAACAATGTGATCCAAAAGACGATTAGTACTGTGAATTGTATAGGTAAGCTATACACACGTAGCTATAACCACAAACTGTGTATGAGGAGGTGTTCGAGTGTCAATGAAGCGATAGTGGTCTGTCAGGATTGAGACATGGAGATCCGTAATCTGAGCCTACCTTTTAAAGGAAAACGGGCGTGATGTGTATGTATATATGTATGTATAACATAAGCGAATATACATAAGTGAATTAGTTGGTAAGGATAAGTATACGCAAACAGCTGGCAACTGGTTGGTTATACATATTTCATATTAGTATAATCACTATCCCGATAGATAAGGTAAGGCGAAAGGTGATAAGTATATTTACACACTATGCTAGTTTCCCTATATAATAGTAGGTAGAGACAACGGACTTAAAGGTATCGAAAAACTACTGAAAAGTTATACGCCTAAATATATTCTCATATAAGAGTCAGCCGAACGACAGTGTCGATTTCATATTGACTGGACTAAATCGCTTTCTGGAAATGTTCCTATCTGGAAATAGAACAAAATGTCAGATAGTACATGACTGAACGTTGGCGGCAGCAATTTCTTTTTAAATCATTAACTAGCGGTTTCATTTAAATTGAGCGTAATTTTCATTGTGGTGGTTGTGTTCCGGCAGAGAGCAATTTAACTTTGTAAATAATCAAAGCATAACATCCCTTTATGTTTTATTATTATAGTGCATTGAAGTGTGTATTGCAATAAATAATGTGCGCTAATAATAAATAAATTTAACTAGTTTGAATAACCAATGGTCTGAAATGGACTAAAACGGAAACGATTTACAACAAATCTGTGGCATTTCCTCTCATCTCTAAATTGCTATTCAGACGAGTAAGAAAAATGGTGGAAAATTATACAGGATTGTCTGAATATACATTTAAAAATTGTGAGACAAGGCTAATAACATATTCGAGGCACAATACTTCCAATAGCAGGGCAATAACTCTGGAGACACAGGACTATTTATGATAATAATAGTGGCGTTAGAAGTGGCTACTTTATTCCTGCAAGCAATCGCGGCCGGACCTTTTGAATTACAACACATGGTCACGCACATCCCATTCTAAAGGCATTCCCCGACTTTTGTTACCTAACAGCGTTCTTACATAATAGCGGACGGTTTATTTTATAACCGGTGAAGCAGCATCTTAAAGAGACCGAGTGAATCTTTTTAAGACTTCATTTAAATGTGAAGACTTATAGATGTGAAAGCTTAAATAAAACAAGGATCAAGTGGCATGGAGATTGAAAAAGTCTCACCTAGAACTGCTTGCATTGGTCACGTCCCTCAGTCATAAGGTTACGACAAACAAAACTAAATCAAATAAATGAATTGAAGTAGGCCTATAGCTCATACTTACGCTCAAAAATTCTGTTAATGTTCACGATATGATTGGACAAATTGGGTTATACCACTGATATGAAACACTTTACGTGTCTCGTCGTGTATCCGAAATATATTAAAGGCGGTCCTGCATAGAAAAGTTATGTTAAAAGTCGAATTTCGAAGTTGTTCGGAAACTTGGACTTTTCTGGAAAACAGTACGTGATCCAACCGCCCTGTTTCAGTGATCAGATGAATTTAATATTCCATGCGGATACTAACGTATTACATTAAGGCGCATTTCTTAAAGGATGTACTGGAATAATTTTTGTATAATATTGTGATCTACGAGAATGGATACGAGCATGTTAGTAGCTACTTCTTTTGCTTGTTAATCTTTCAATGTTTCAAATGACCTACTGGATACGTAGTTGCAGGACGAATGAATACGAATTCGATGTTTGAATGTATTTTTAAAACAGACTGAGAAAGAACAATATAGTATCGCGAATATTGGAGGCCTCTTTTTCGCTTCAGTTTTTTGTTTGCATTGCAAAACCTCCTATCGGAACGTTTCAGTCACACACAGTTTGGATAGTTCAATCACAGCCAGACTTCAGGGAAATTTAAAATGGCGCCTGCTTTTTTCATATTTTCTTTTGTTAATCAATGTTCAAACTGTCACTCTAATAAACTAACTGATTGATAGGATAAATCCTAACCTAACCAAAGACAATATCTCTTAAGTTGCCTTATGCAATTCAATTTATCTATTTAGCACTCTGTTGTGTTATTCAATCAAAGTAATAGACAAGAATACCATTTGCACGTGTGTCGAGTATATAAAGTAATATTCCCTTGTGAAATGAATATAATGAGTTTCTACTGCGTTTATTAATATCCAGTTCAAAGCAGTCTTATAGCTGTCAACGCCCCAGAGTCAATCGGGCTGTCGGACCGTTTTCAGTAACCTACATACACGATCCTATGTCACAGTTTATCTGCTTCGTCCCTTTTCTTTTGAAATGCTAAACTACATTTACGAAAATAGACAGCAATGTGTACATAATAATGGTTTATATTTGACTGTTCCTAAGAAATGATGCTAAGTTAAAATTCTTAAAATAGGTTTTTACTGTTGTCCCGCAACAAAACTGAAAGAAATGTCTTATTAATTTAAATATATTCGTTTCGGTTACGTATAATTCATTTTCCACGCGTATTTATGAACTCAAACATTAGAAATGTCTACAAAGTTTTAAATTGAACAGCGTCATATTGGTAATACGTACTGCACCTTCGTAATTAATGATGTACCGAATGACTCGGCACTTTTAAGGTTTATCGGGAATGGCTCGCACCAGCTGCCAGGTGTAGTGTGGGGCTGGCTTCCGTTTCCTGACCGGACTCGCGCTTGACCACAGTCCATAGATCCATTGATCGATCAATATAAACTAGTTTACATTGTCACTTATTGACTTTTATGCTTGTCATTTTCTAACCCTTTTTATTTTTAACTTTAATGTTAAATACGTATTAGCTACATGCTTTTAAATACAGTCACGTCCTTTAATCTATTTTGGGGTGGACAATGCCTCGAAGACATTATATCCTTGATCAAATTTTGCATTAGTTGGTATTAAAAAGTTATAATTTAATATCTCGAAACGTATACTATAAATATGATACTATAGAAGCAAAAATACAAACGGTCGAGCATAACAAAACCGAAGATTATTCATCTCGGAAATAGTCTGTCTACTAAAGGAGGAGAAAATAAAAACAAAATGGCGACGGCTCCTCGCTCGCACAAAGTCCGGCGAGTCCGTATGTGTATTGTTGCAATTTCAGAAATTCCTATTATCGTTGAGCGTGAAAAGGGGAAAAATAAGGAACGGACAATGGCGCCTCGTTGAGCTATTCTAGAACAAGTTGCTTGCCTCTGTCAAGTGTTGCGGAACAGACACTCAGCTGCCCACCGAGCTTCCTTGGAGCACTCCTCACCCATGTGCACATCACGGCCTCACTGGAAGAGGCACTGCACTACTGTTATGAGAAATGGTATACGTTGAACTGTGGTTGAAAAATTGTAAGCACGGTATAGATTACGAACAGCTTTATCTTTCTTACCACTCTGTGTTTACTTAAAGCTTATATCATATTACAGCAGCAATATTTAAATATGTATGTGTTATGATGTAAAATGTTTTGAGAAAGTAATTTGCGTTGGAAAAGATAAAGTAAGTTCAAAGAATTACTCGTAGGATACAAAGATTATTAAAATAATTAATTCTCTTTGTCTGTCATGTGAGCAGATAATTAAGTACACACCGTACGCCATCGTCGTTATACTATATTCTATTTTCATCGCAAATTTAGCATCGCATCTATTCCATTATACATACATCAACAGGCCGCTTACCTTTGATCGAAAATAGAAATCGTTACTGGCGAACGGAAGTTGTTGAGCTGATATTCGCATTAATTACCCTAGACTTTGATCTTGTGTCACAATAAACTAAAGAGAATACGAACCAATTTAAAAAGGTATCGTGCGTTTTTTATTAAGTGCCAAACTGTTGCGGCGTGGAACAAGCGGCCTTTGTTTCGCACCTAACTCGGCGACGCATCGGCCGTTGATCGCAAAAGCTCCTTGTTCCGCGGTGAAGAACGAGCGCAAGCCGGCGCGTTCCTAATAACATTCCGGGCGATATTTTACGCACCTCGATCGCGTTTGCCACTTACCCCGACACAGTGTTACACGGAGAATTTATTGTGTACACCCAACATTAGATAAGGCGGTAGACAATGGCGATATCAGATGCTGCACCGATCTGAAGCAACACGTGTATGCTTTTAGCTCAATGCCTCATCGCCCAATTACGTGCGGCCCGTCCTCGGAGTCATTCATCACTCCCAAACGAGCCTTTACCCGAACGGTCTTTGGAAGTGACAAAGAAGGGCGTCAACGTGTACACATCCGATGGGAAAATTATACCTAAGATTGGTGTGGGTGGATAATTAAGCCGGAGATATAATTAACCCAGCCTAATAGCGTTCGTATCGAGGCTTAGAAATACGTTCGTTCGTTCCGACTTTTATTTGGACAGAAGCTCAGTATTTCCTACGGGTTTATAATCTTACTATATGGTTAACTGTGTCAGACCTTTTATGTAAGCGATAAAGCGGGTCTGTGTCGTAAAAGGTGGCGTTAAAATAATAAAAAGTAAGCGGGGGTTGGTCCTCCCTTCGGAGTGAGCGAATTGAGTTTCCTAAGGTCTTGCTATATTTTAAATAAGATTTGATTGAGTTGTTATATTATCATAATCTTTTGTGTTTTTGTAATAAGCATAATTATTAAATAAATAAAATTTTGCTTGAAAATTAGCTAAGATTTTTTTCAACTTTTAGAGAAGAAAGAAAAATTCAGAACTCCCAGAGAAGAGAAGAATTCGAGTTAGTCAAAACAATTACTGCAACCATCGATCAATAAGTGACATAGTTTTATTCCTTAAAACAGAACCAAATGAATAACCGTATCTCTTGTTGCAATTCAAAAGGCAGTAACGGGAAGAGATGATATCTCATATTTTACATACATCGCCGCCCGTACCTACTACGTCGTATCGAGCGAGCTGTTCCCAAGTGACGTTTATTGGGGCCGCGTCGTGTGTCACAATAGCGATACACATCAGTACATGTCGCTATGTGATGCTAAAGTGATTTTTATTACATTCGATCCGCTTGCTTTGTTCATATTCCGATTTGCCGCGCTCCGTGATCATTTGCCTCCGATACAGACCATAAAATACGCATTGGATTCGATACTTCGTTTCACTTTTCTCGTGTTAAATTCTATTAGGAGACCCCTAATTTAATATTAATAAAATTGAACTACCTTCATATTGTTAAACTTAAAGAGAACTTACAAAGAAAGTTTATAACATTAGAAATTATTACGTTTAATAATTATACAGTGCATTTGACATAGTTGATTATGAGCCAATATGTAGTATACTTATCACCTAAAAAATGCAATAAATAGTAACCCAATATTAATTAATTATTCCACAATAACTTAACAAGCTATGGTCAAAATATAGTGTACTACACTACTAATTAATAAACAGTTACACACAATCAGTATCAAGGTGCAAAGATTACAACTTTTTTAACAGCCAGATAAAAGTCGGCCGTAATTCAAATGAGAACATGTGTCATATCGCGTGTTACAGCTTTATAGCAAAGCCGCTTGTACGGTTTCATTGCGCATTAACAAGCTTGTGACACATCGACACGCAAATTCAATATGATCCTAAGCTGGCGTTTGTAAGAATGTCACACTTCCTGCATATGCCGCGTGTAAAAAGAAAGACGCCTTTGGAAAGTGCCGCGGTTAAGAATAGCGTCATCGAGGCTTATGATGCCCGCGACAGATGGGTGTCTTTTGTGATGAGTATAGGTGTTGGGTAGTTAGTATTTCAGGTAATATGGTAGTAATAATAAACAGAATGTCATGAGATTAACTCTTTGGCGGAAAGTAAGCATAGAGTCACTGAAAACCATGGAATAGTGACTGTAGTAATTATGCACTAATTTCTGTTGCACAAGTATAAAATAAAATTCAAGGGTATACTTTCGTTAAATATTGAAAACAAGTCATTAGTTACAAACAATATCCAAATGATTTTATTAAAATTCACCTCATACAGTTCAGTAAATTACTCAATCTGATTTAATGTCTGAAAATAACGTACATCACAATACTTTTGATATACAAGAAAACAACGAAATAAAAACAAAAAAGCTGAGTTGAGAAAAGCTGACAATAAAACGAAACAAAATATTTAGTTGCACTGCTTTATATGGCATTCGCGTTTATAATATGTCTACGTCTATATTGAGCATAAAAATATACACTCACGCCAATGATGCATGCCTCCAAGGTACTAAGGAATTTTAAAATTACAGCACCACTAACACGTACTCGTTTCTCACATAATATTGAAAGGCATATGAAAAGTCGCGTACATTCATAATGGGCTCGATACACGCTGCGTGGGGCTCGTGGCGGATTTTTTTAATAGGCATCCCCGGAATAGTCGTGCCGCCGCCGGCGACATTTATCTCTCGGTACAACATCAGCGCTTGCCATCGTCTGTGATTCCTCTTTGTAACTTGTTCGCAGATGAAAGATTTCCTTCCTTTTATTATTTCATATATAATTTATAGCACTTCTACGAATCGTGGCTTCCGACGACTTTTAAAATCTCTTGATTTCAACAGTGTCTTTCATAAAAAAATACTTGCTATTCGAAATTTCATTGTGAGAAGCGTTTCAACATAAAAGCTACTGAGCTCCCGTTTTGGAAGCGAAAACAATTATTTAAGAAGCCCTCGAAGAGCCGCTCCAAATATGAGCAACAGAACAAAGATCAAAAGGGCTTCTACGCATGGCATTAGCGCTTTATTCGCAGCCACGTCCGGCAATTTCGTTTCAATTACGCCCACTTTGGTAAAAAATACAATTTGATTTGAATCGTGGTAATTAAAAAGGATCTCGCGATGTAAAGATATGTTTTTTTGCGGTGTTCATCTCAATTTCGCTTTTGTTTGTTCGCATGAGGGCCGTGCATCTGGAGCGGCGAATGTCATATCGAATGTTGAACCGCGGGTGTGCTGATTGGGACACAAACAAAGACATCAGAGATCAAATTATTTTGTTTTGTCTCTGAACATACTTCAGTTCAGTTTGTTTCACGTACGATTTAAATTCTATATTATTGTAAGTAATATGTTTTATTAAGTGAACCTTAATGTGAATTTCTATCGAATATTGTTATTGGGTTACTTTTTTATATGGTAAAAATCAGTATAATATTAAATGTCTATTTAATATAATATTATATTATGTACATTCCAATCTCCTAATATATATTAGCGATATAAACACACCGAACATTAAAGGAGAAACAAACAATAAGCAATCACAGAGGCTTGAGTTTGGCCTAAACCATTGCTTTGTGCCAGTTAGTTACCATCGGATGTGTTATTAGATAGAGTTCAAGCTGCGCTGGTCGCTGTGTTGCACTAGTCAAGGCGGTTCAACAAAGGCTCTATATCAGGGCGGATGTGCAACCGATTGCGTCGTCCTGCAACAGTCTGGTACCTTATTCGTGCTTCCTGCTCCTTAGGTGTTTGCGCTATTTCTGGGAATGCATCAACCACACCGTTACTTGAAATTGTCTATTCAGTGCAATCTCCTATCTTGCTCGGCTATCGCAATATTCAAATGCGTATGCAAAAACTTGATAAGCTATGAGATTAATTGTATATTTTTACATACTCAGTTTATTTATACTTCATCATTATAATTTATAAATATTATCTGTGTTTATTTGATTATAGTAATTTGTTTTAAAATTTATGTTTCGCACATACTTATGTATGTGTTGATAAAGGTGCAAAACAAGAAATATTGATAAAGTCATTATTTTGCATTACATTTGAACACATATATCGAATCATAATATCCATCCCTTCCTGGTTTTGGAACAAATTGCCGAAACTATTAAACACTGTAACCTCTCGCTACACAAGGCAAAGTTCATCTACGCGAAGGAACAGATTTAATTAAACGCAGATATACTGCTGAAACTACGGCAGCAAGATATTTCCTACCCGTACAATAATACAAAGATACGAATCCCTACCTGCAGGATACGAGAAGCCTCGAAGGTATCAAGTTAACGTGTTCATTGAACTAAAATTATGTTTCAGCTTACTATCCTTCCGGATCAAGAATAAACAGACGTAGCTTCAAGCTGTTCCTCGCAACTCGGAGTAGGCAGTTGGCTCGATGTAAAAAAGGATTATCCTAATGGACAAAGCTGCGGCCTCCTCAGAAATAACTTGGTCCGTCTGTTTTTAAAATTATTTAATATGCAGCGACGACTTTACGCCTTATCTCTAAGACGGGGAGAATAAACACGGGATCTTGAATTGTGTAAAGAGATAATGTCCTCCAAACGCAGAAAGTCCCTCTTGAAATATTCTTAGGAATTTGCGATTCAAATGCAAAGCCATTTAAAACGCCTAACAAATTAAAGGCGGACTTGTTTGAGCAATAATTACTGATTATTTCGCTCTGAAGATGTCAGTTCCACAGCGACGAGGGAATATCTCGAGGAAATGTTTTAGTAAAATGTACAGTACGAGGTATGTTGAACTAAGTAATTTTGGTTTTAGGTTCTTTAAGATATATTATATTCGATAACTAACTGGCAACCTATAGATAAAACAATCTATTGTTGATTTCGTACTTCAAAATTAAGTTCAGCCCTTGGGGTTTATCGGACATTTTGTATTTATAGGAAGCGTTTGGAATTATCATAACAAAATCTTTCGTAATCCGGCACGAACTGAGTGGCTGAACGAGGAGGGTGTACGCAAGGGCTTTTTAAAACTCATTCAGAGTTCAGATTAGTGCCGATGGAGATAAGTCAAGCTGTCATCTTCTAGATATTTCACTCGAAAGTCTGTCGTTGGCGGGAATTAAGAAAATGAAGCCCGTATTTAACTTGTAAGGAGTATGCAGAAGTATTAGTAAAAAGTCTTCCGCCATTTGTAAATTGCACTGGCGTCGTTCTTTCCCTACCCAACGTAACTTCGCTTGTTTGCAAACTTGGATTGGTTTTGTGTTCTAGTTTCCTTAGATTATTTAGTTTCATGACTTTGAATGTTTACACTCTTAACACTTTAACCGAATTTTCAAAATATTGTCAACTAGTTCCATTTTTAATTAAACATTTAGTACAAAAGTATTGACAACAAAAACCATTTATTGTATGTGTGAATACAACTGCTAAGCGTTCATCACCATGTTATGGAATCTACTGGGAAGTCTTCGCAATGGGGATCCATCGCAACAAAGCAATGTTTGAAAAAACTTTTGCAGTCAAACTAAACACAACAGGTCGGCGATTTGAGAAACCACTTTGACCAATTGATTTGGATACCGCTTTACCCGACACCACGTCACGGTGAACGATATTTCTTTGTAATATTTACCTCCGGAATTTAACACGGTCGACTCTGATGTCAACTTTCTAAACAGCCTGCACATGTTTAAAAATGATAAAAGCTTCTTGTTTACATTCCGTCTCCTTGGTAATCAATACATATATATGAATAAAACAAACACGGTTAGGGGTAATTTAAAACGTACAAATGTTTTGAGCTGGTGGATGAACCGCGTTGAACTGCGTTTTATAAAGGGATCCCAAGGAACCGTTTGGTTAACATAAACAGACGCCGCGGCACAGACATGTGTCGGGTTCAAGTGCGTTGCGGTCTCGGCAGGGCGCAATCCGTGTGCTGTGCGCGCACTCGAGTCTTATTTAGAAATTCTGTCGAACCATTGCACCGGACAGCACTTGTTTATAACATTAAACTATACGACTGCTATAAACGACATGAATGTTCTCTGTGTACACGATGGCTCAATGTGTTTGTTAACTTGCTACGTTGCTCGCTGTACCAATGAGATGTATTGTAATACTGTGTGTTAAGTCAGGTCAAAACTTGATTAAATGTTTTATTCTACGACATTTAAATGAACCAAAGCCAAAAATCTGCTAATTTCATGCATATGAATTACTACACATGACAACAAAATATATTTTTTTAGATAAATGTTATTTCCACGAAACAAATCATACATATAATAAAAAAAAACATACAATCATTTCACGTACTTGTATTATGTCAGACCCTTTTATTATTTATTTACACTACCCCGTAGGTAAAGTCGGCAATGTCAAACCTTTTGTTTGCTAGAAAATAATATTCAGTTAGCGTCAACTCTTTTCGCTTAAAGTTCTTTTCTCCGGCGAGTACCTGAGGCGACGGCACAATGGGATGACAGCAGATGTCTCCGCAAAATAAACTCTACTTTGACAATAAATCATGGAGAGGATAAAAATTCGGCATTAATTATACGTACAGCACACACAAGGACGGCGGTTGTGTAACAATAAATTGTCAAACTTGAATCGCGGTACAAATGTTAATGCCGCATATTATGTTGACTAACAAAGGAGCATTGTGTGACGAATTTGGGATTGGGTGAATGAGTTTTACAGATTTTTTAGTTGCCTTACAGCTGTTTAGGTTTTTTCTTTGATATCAAACGCAGCGAAGAAATTTTAGGTTTTATATTCTTGGATCTGTTGGCATGTACCACGTGTCTAAACGCACCATATAGCTTAAACAAGAGATATATTAAATTGTATACGATAATAATAGTTTCTGAATGATGAAATTGAACAGAATATAGTAATAATAAAAAGGGGTTGTTGAAATAATACTAGCATATGAACTTTGTATGTGTTCTATTCTTTCACTTCGTTTTAACAGGTGCGAAGCTTCATAAGGGTTCTATATTTAGGCGCTCAAAAGTAAACGATGGGATCAAATACTTCGTCAAATACAAGTTTGTATATCCTACATGTCATGCTTAGAAATTTAATTGTTGGTGCGTAATGAGTTTATTTAAAGGTACTTAATATTAGTCTTTCAATTTGTAATAATATTTTATCAAACCAAAAATAAAAATGGATCGACAACGCTATGACAGTTAAACCTCTTGAATTCTATTATTATTTCGAACAATATATGTAGTTCCCTTTATTTAGCTTTCGCATTAGTTTAGTACAACTCTGGGATAGTAGGGGCACTGGTAGTTGTTACATCTGGATTCGTCGTAGCCCTATTCACTTGCATTATCCTACCTGCAGAGACAGGTCGCGGGGTCTCTAAAAGCGGATTACGAGTCGTCCTTTCGTCCTCCTTTATCCTTTAAAGGAAACGAAATGTTGCTTATGCAAGGCTGCTTACTAAGCAGACTTCTTCTTAGGAACATTCTCGAATATTTGATTAGGACGACACTTTATTTGAACGCTCGGTTGCCCTTTGTGCACGTATCAACAAATACTTTAGAAAAGTTATCACAATCAGTTTGGATGGGTTCTTTGGTTACGTTTGTATAAAAGTTTTGATGGGGATATACATGTTTTGATATGTGATTGTAAGATTAAATAAATAATGATTTGTAAGAAACATCTTGTATAAACATATTTGGTCAAGTATAATAAAAATGATACAAAAGTGAAATTTAATTTTATTTTTATGCTAACAGCACAGATAACGTAAAAACTAATTCAAGATTAATAGAAACAAATTCGATGAACGATTCTATGTTTCAATTTAGGTATTTCATTGGATTGTAGTAAATTCAAAGACTAGTACCAAAACTTACAAATTACACATAGTAAAATATTATATTTACTCAAAGTATGAGAATATCTACGGAACTCCGCCCGCAGGCACTCAGTATTATTACAGGTTGTTGGATCAAATACGGGAGCAGCATTGCTTCCGACCACACCCATGGGCCATTTGCTGACAAGTTGTGATTAAACGGTCTTAATAATAGCCCTTGATTCCTATAAAAGATAAAATAGTAGCTCAGTTACTTGGCAATACAAATCTCTGAGAGTAATTACTGAAATATCATTAGTTTATTTTAATTATTTTACATTATTACGTTGAATGAATGTTCATGTTCATATTGTTCACTTGGCATGTAAATATGTTTATGGACCTTGAATTTACATATATGTAAGGATTTTTCAAAACTTAAGTAATCTAGCAGAGTACCACTTTCGATCCATCATAAATTTATGATTATAGGGATACAAAGTGTGAAGTACAGTCTGTCGTCAAACGCTAAGCGAGCCGTCTCGCCTCCCAGTAATCATGTACCCACGCAAAGATAATAAAACATCTCTTCAGCTCGTTAATACGTACGTATTATTAGCGATTCGTTTCGCCTCTTTAGCCAAGAGGTTGATAATATCGAGTTACGATACTGCCAATACACGTACTCGTATTACCATTGTTATGAGGACAATAATAAAATTCTTCCTTTGTCGGGCGGTGCTTAGAAAGAGGAGACGAGCAAAAATTGTCAGGGGAATTCGTAATGGAATGATCCGGGCTCCCAGTGTGTGCCTAATCAAATCAATTTATCCCAAGACAACGGGGTGACTTGGGATCGGGATGCAAACGAGACAAAGGCTGTATGTGCCAGTGTGTCGGCTGCTGCGTTAATCACAAGGCCGAGGTGCAGCTTCACAAATATTAATTAATTTCACCAACAGACCGGCCTGGCTTAGCCTTGTATTATGTTAACAATTTAGCGAGAGCTGTATTGTTTGGGCAAATAATCTAAGGGTTGATTGAGGTCCAGTGGCCCTCGGGTATGAAAAGGTAGAGTGGACAAAGAATGAAACAGTAACTATTATTTTAGTAGAGCAAGGGAATTATAAATATTTCAGTCAGAATATTATTATTATAGTAGTACAGTTATAGTATAGTAGAAGATTTTTATTATGACTTTATTCTTTCATACCTGAATTTGATACTTTACAGATCAATACTTACATAGAAGAAGAATAAGTTTATACCTCGCCTAATACGTATCTATGTTCAATTATTATTAAATTATGCTTGTTCATACAATATTTTCAAAACAAAGCAGCTTTGGAAAGTAATTTAATTAAAATCAGCTTCGGCTATGACCCGACGTGTGCTTGACGAACCATGCGAAATGATAATTAAGATAAAACTGCCCAGTCATTGTTCATTCTGCGCCCACCACAAAATTGTATGATAGCCACAATTTTGTTCACTTAATATCGGAGTAGAAGATATACATAATTGCATAATTGCATTGTTATTAATTTGAAACTGAACTATGTATTTAATCACGTTTTATACCAGATATTTTTTAAGTATATTTTTAAAATACATACATTGAGTGTGTAAATAATTCCTATAAATAAAAGTGCATCTATACCAGCATTACTTTCGACAAATATGAAAACTACAAGGCACAGATTGATCAAAGCAAACTTCTTTTCGAGAATCTGTTGTCGAGCAAAATATATCAGAACGCAGACACCAAAGTCGGATAAATTTATAGACAGTCCATTGAGCAGTGATTGGAAAACTGCTGTTTCACTTTCGAAAGAAAAACGTATTGGATAATCTATTTAATTCACTACTATACCAACACTAATGTTGAAAGAGACCTAGAATAATGTCTTTAAGGATCTGTCAAGCCCAAAATGAATTAAAGACGTAAATGTATGATATGTACGATATAATCTACTCTTAACTATCCAGCTTTTGTTGAAATTGTCTCACACACCCGTAGATGGCTCCACTCGAGGCCCTGAGGAGGCCTAGTGGTGTTTCGAGTGTCCTCTCGCTACCAACACATTGTCTGGCGCCATTTTGAGTCGTGACGGCCGCAGCCTCGTTAGAACGACGTTCAACTTTTTATTTACGCCTAAGTGCACTCTCCTTTGTTGCGTCGAGAGCTGAATTAAGTTTCCCGACGCTATATGGGACTATTCAGGCTCAGGATATCGGATTACGAAGCTCAATCAATCGGGTTTCCTTAGATATATCGTTTACGAGAATCGCAGTATTGTCAATCCTTCAGCCTATTGCAGTCTTTGCTGGACATAAGCCTCGCCAAAAACAAAATATGATCACTCGTGAACTTAATTTAGACACTACCAGCAATCTACTTCATCATCGGTCACCTAGCAGGGGATGTCCTGCGTTAAATTTGATCACAACCTTAAATATGACAAAATCTGTAAAATATAACTTGATTGAGTACGATAAAAACATATAATAATAATAATAATAATAATATCTTTATTGAGACAACCACATCAATTATTACATACAATATTCAACATTTACAATAAAAATTCAAAGACAATAATTAGATTACATAACACACAACACATAAAATTACATTTCATTCAATTAAATTACATTTCAAATATGGTATTACACAGCTAGTTGTGGTAATCTCAAAAGGAGTCCAGCTCGGCGGTTGTCTATAGAGCGCTTAAGGCTCCACAGAGCCGCCGATTTTCAGCTGGCAGCCCACAGAGGGTAGATTTATAATTTTACGTAAAATAAACATACTTGCGATAATGAAAATAAAAGCGAAATATTAAAATGTATATAAGAGTGAATAAGTGAGAAGTGTGAATATTACATGAAATAAACTACATAAATAGAGTAGTAGTGTTAGAGGCGTTAGAGGCGAGGGTGACTTTCACTACGGCAATCCTTGTTGTTTCATCAACAGAATATTTTGAAATTTCAGTTTAAAGGTGAGTTTATTTTGTAACTGTCGTAGGGGGGGCGGGATATTATTCCAACATTTGGTCGCTGCATAGTGAAAACCACCCTCGAAAGCCGCTGTGTGATGTTTGTGCAGTTCAAGAGGAGCCCTCGCCACTCTCTGTGCACAGGTGCGACCGCTTCGTGCGAACTTGAGCCTTTCGAACAGGTAAGGCGGCTCCTGGTACTTCACAATATCGAATACCAGACAGGCAAGATGCAGCCGTCGTCGGGACTCCATCCTTAGCATATTTGCTTCATTCAAAAAAGGCGTTACGTGAGCTCGACGCGGCACGTTGAAGCAATATCTGCAACAAGCGTTCTGCACTCTCTGCACAGCCCTCGCAGTATCGGCAGTGATACGAGGCCCGTAGACCACGTCGCTGTAGTTGAGCTTAGATAGCACGAGTGCCTCGCAGAGGGCCACCCGGGAACTCACGGAGAGCATATCACGCACAGAGTATAAGAGCTTCAAACGATAGAAACAGCACGATATCGTCCCTACTATATGTGACTCAAAACGCAGCCGCTCATCGAACAGCACGCCTAAATTCCTTGCCTCAGATACCCGTTCAAGCGGATTGTCCCCGATCCTAACAACCGGAGCAACAGCCCCCATGGCATTAAGCTGCGACCGACTACCCAGCATCATGAACCTGGACTTCGCCGAGTTGAGAACGAGGGCATTCCGGTCAGACCACTCCCGTATCCTTCTCAAGTCTTCGTTCAACCCCGCGACGCTCAAAGCCATTTCTCCTGGAGGCACAGACATATAGAGCTGCACGTCGTCAGCGTACATATGGTAGCGACAGTTCTGTACCTCGCGTGGCAAATCAGCCGTGTAGATGATGAAAAGAAGAGGCCCCAGGACAGATCCCTGTGGCACACCCCGATCAACATCACACAAACGCGAGTATACGACCGAGCCGTCATCCTGTGTTAACTTAACCATCTGCTTCCTTCCATTTAAGTAACTGTCAAACCAATCAAGTGAACTTAGCCCTACTCCGTAATATTGTAGTTTCGAAAGTAACAATTCTATATTTAATGAGTCAAACGCACGTGAATAATCTAATAAAGTCAAAATAGTTCCCAGTCCCCTATCCTGGTCCGTCAAAATATGGTCGACAACATCCAGTAAAGCCGTAGCCGTTCCCCGTCCCTTCCTAAAACCGGATTGAAATTTAGGAAGGATCCCTTCATGATTTACAAAACTTGAAAGCTGCGTGCATACAATCTTTTCTAAGACCTTAGAAAGGAATGGCAGAATACTGATAGGTCTCAGGTCCTTGAGCGCTGAAGCCTTGTCATGCTTGGGAATCGGAGTTACCAAGGCATGCCTCCATCGGTGTGGAACCTTCCCAGTGGATATTGAGACGTTTATCATGTGTGTTATGACTGAAAGTGTTCGTGGCAGTGTACATATGACCATATCTCTAGTGATGCTATCTACACCCATAGCGTTCGATTTAATCGACATAATGGCCTTTAAAACAGTGTCTTCCGGAACCTCACGTAAGTTAAGCTTGTTTAATCCATATGTTTGCAATGTAAACTTATCAATTTCACTAGTAGGTACACGGTTCGAGCCTGGAGTTTTAAGAAAATGTTTATTAATTTCATCAGCGCTCGTGAATCTATCTGAGATAATATCATGGTTTAGACTAGTGGGAAGTTTTGACTTAATGTTCTTCCAAAAGGATGCATTATCACTCCTGACATGTTGGTTTACAAAGTGATCGAAGTAGGCTCTTTTTTCGCGTTTCACACTCTTAGTCACTAATTTCTTTAAATCCAACCAGTACGCTCTATGACTATCTTTCTTAGTTATTTTGAATCTGGTAAAGGCCTTGTTGCGCAGAGATATCATCAGTTTTATATTGTCAGTTAACCAAGGCGGTGCACGATCAGTTTTAACTCTATTTTTTTTAATCGGAGCATGAATGTTAAACAAAGTTTGCATACAATATTCAAAATAATCAATCATGTCATCAATGTCAGATAATGTCAATAAATGTTCAAAGTTAATATTATATAAATCATAATTAAATAAGTCTATGTCAATGTGTTTCAGTGGCCTGTAAGTTATATACCTAGGAGTTGACTTAGGTTTGGGAAGACAAACGGAAAAGCTGACCATCAAATGTCCATATGAGCCAGTTACATTATATAGATTTATGTCTTTTACACGAGCATTAGTACATACCAGGTCAATTAAGGTCTCATTATCCGATGTCAAGTGCGTTGGCTCTGATATCAGCTGTTTAAGGCCCATATTGCTGAGGAAATCTGTCATTTTTTTTGTGTCCCTATTATTGATAAGAAAATTGATATTGAAGTCCCCCATAAGTATAATAGAATCAAAATGACCAAATGAACTAATAGAATCAGTTAGCGATTCGACGCAAAGATCGACGCTAATCCAATTCGGCCGATAAACCAGCCCAATGACAACTCGCTGCCCCCCCGCATTCGTAGTTAGCCACATCTGCTCCAGGCCATCGCCCACATGGGGCAAACGGCGCACACGCAACCCATCCCGGACAAAGAAAGCCAAGCCTCCTCCCCGTCCCCCTTTCATGGCCGTCGGTCTCGGCAGACTATAAAGCCTATAGCCAGCCACCACTGGTGCCACCGCGTTGCGGCCAGACAACCAGGTCTCACAGATTCCCACCAAGTCAGCCCGATGCAGATTCATGGCAGCTATAAAGTTATCTTGACCTGTGTTCAGTGATCCCGCGTTGTAAAGCGCTAATTTCATTAATTTTATCCTAACGGGCATATTTAATACTTAAAGTCAAAACATAATCAGAATATATAATAATAATAAAAATTAAATTCAAATGTTGTAGCCCAGTAAACAAATTTATTAAAGGAAATAATGTCAAGAGTAAAATTAAATTAAGCATGCACAAAAACAATTCGAATAATTTAGCAAGTCTATGGCGTACATATGTAATGTCAAATTTAATGTCAGATAAAAAAGTATTGTATATGTGGGTAGTATGAAATATTTGTGCAGTGTTATTGTGTTGAATGTGATAGAAGTAAAATAGGATAAAAATAATACTTATATAATTCGTTAGTGATACTATAAAATACATGTTAGTCACCTCAAATGAGCAATTCGAGACCACCACACCAGTAAACGAAAACTGAACATTAATGAAAACTAGGTAAGTAAGTACTAAATAACTAAAACTGTGTACATTGATTGAATTGACAACGTGATGATTATATATTGTTTTTTGTTTCAGAGCTAACGGAGAGACAGCCAAAAACCCGAAGCAGATCGGCCTCCGTGCGTAACCGAAGCCGTGGCGAGTCATCCGCCCGCTTCCGCACGAAAATCTTCCCGTCGCGTGTCCATACGTACCGGAATCCTAGTCTGAGCCCCAGCTCACGTGCCCGGCGGAAGATCTGGCGATTGCAGCGAGTCAACCGTTCATTGACGTAGAACCTACGTGGCTTGCCAGGCAGATCAAAGCCCTCGGTGGTAGCACCTCGTCGCACCCTGGCCTGCTGGAGCAGCTGGTCCCGGACGGCGCGGCGCGCCAGCCTCACCACGATCACTCGCGGCTGCGCGGGACCCTCAGCCACCGGGAACACACGGCCAACACGCGCAACGTGCACCACGTCGTGCTCCTGCAGATCGACGCCCAGCTTCGTCCCGACCGCTCTCACCACATGCTGCAACCTCTCGACCTTCGCCTCCGGGATGCCACTAATCTCGACCTCGTTGAGGAGCAGCTCCTGGTCGCGATCGTTGAGGTCCGTCTTCAGCTCCTCCACCGTCTGCACCAGTGCCTGGACCTTCGCAGATGACACCTCCTCGATCCTGCGCTCCAACTGGTCGAATCTATCCGTCAGTGAGTCGATCCGATCGTCACAGGCGGCCAGACGATCCAGCACAGTTGACATGGCCGCAGTGAAGGTGCCCATCTCCTGACGCATGGCACGGATCTCGGCGCGAAGCAGGTGCATCTCCGTCGCCATCGTGCCACACTCCTTGTCGCCGGATCCAGTTCCCACCACTGCTGCAGCCTGATCAGGACTGGGGACGGCGCCACCGCGGCGAGTGCACACCGACTCCGCTGCCGCTCGCACGGGCGTCTCGGTGTTATCCGTCCTTGGCGCCCTGCTCCGGCAGCCGACGCACTCCCAGCTGGACCTCTGCTCCCTGGTCATCTCCCGGAAGCGCTTGGTGGCGACGTTCGCGCACTCCAGGTCGAAGCGCTCCCGGCACAGACGGCAGGCGAGGAATTGCCGGTCCATGATGAGCCGCGGGCAGCCCGAGCACCTAAACCCAGCCGAGGAAGACATGTTGTAATTTTAGTAGTGCTCAACCAAGTTACTCAAATATGATTTTAAATTTATAACGGCTGTGATTGTGCCAAATTATTAAAAAGTGCAGTATAAGTGTTTGTGTCTTTTAATTGTTTTCAAAACAGGTACGTTTCTATATCACTTATCACGAATCACTTATTCACAACTTATTTTTGTTTATAACACGTAAATCAATTTTTAATGCAAGAGCGAATTCAAACACAACATTCACAATTAAATGCTAATTACCCTCTTCGATCATATAATGCTTTCTTTTTTCAACCATGTTTCAGCTTAAGTTACATGTTAAGATGGTTTATGCTAGCGTAACGCATTTTCCTCGACAAGGCTTCGCGAAATATTTTATTGGCTTTTAGAACAGATGAATGGGGTTTTATTAAGGGGATGGGGACGGATATTGAATCTGAATCTAGTGACTTCCGGTTGACATCGTGTTTCACTTTTCTGAACAGATTGAATTTTCTTATTTTAAATCAGATTTTTTATAAAGACGTTATTATGTATAAACTTTTACATTCGAAAAATAAAAAGAGTTCTACTTTAAACCTTTTTATGCATAAGAAATAATTTAAGAATTCCAAATTCAAAAGAAACGTCTGTTTGTTTATCGAAGCTGCACTATAAGCGTATAAACAAGTGAATAACGCACACCATCCTATGCAGTAATCAACACAAAATCTCGACATCTGACGTTTTCCCATCACAGGCACTTCCAAGAACTTCTCCTATGTGTTTTATTAGGACGTTCTATAACGACAGTCATTACGGAGAGTCGGTATCCGCTCTCGAACAGATTTCAAATTTATTGCAGCACGTGCTATGTTCCCGTTCTTTACTTGATCGTAAGGCACCTGCGTCTTCATCGATTTCAAAGGTGTTCTTGCCTCCATCTGATATATGGTTACAGTTTTAGATCTGCTTTGAATTATAAATGAGTGGAACGTAAGAATGAAAGGTTTGGTCTCTATTCTTGTCATTGTCTAAGTTTACAACGTAGAATTAAGTTTAGAAATACATTTTGTTACGTTTTAAACGTGATAAGAGATTTCATTTAGCTTGAAATGATTTTCAATCATGCATGTTGCATAATCGTAGAATAAAATGAAACTTTCAAAGCTCAAATTTTTTCTTCATAAGCTCGTATGCTTTCGTTGTTTATTAGTTAAATGTTATTATGAAAACCAAAAGGTCCATCAATATTTCTCAAGACTTTAAATTGAAACTTGTGAAATTCAATTGTGGAGTTAAATGATATTAATCACTGAAAAGGTCGTCTGCTCTTAATTGCGTCATTAAAATCTATAAATTGTCAACTACAATCCAAAGTTAGATTTACAGATTTCCTGGCTTGGGTATACGGTATTCATACTAAAGTAAAACATTTTGAAATTAAAGCCAGTTTTTCATTATGTTAAAATATTTATATAAACAGAAATTTGCGCACTTTCGAGCAAAAACACCGAACCGTACCCATGAATTAAATTATAGGGACCTGTTTCAACCTATCAATATCACCTTGACACACCTGTGATTTATTTCAAGTACCGAATAAAATTTTATGTATCCTGTCAATACACAAGGAGACACTTTTCATGTAAATTCTATTCATCACAATATGAATATTATAATAGAATAGTAAATAAACAATGTCTCCGGTTATTTAGACGCTGTGAAGTATCGTCACAATAGTCACATTTATGTTTCCATTCCTTCCTTGGGCACATTAATTCAATAGTAATTTATCACTCATAAAATATTTCCGACATCGGTAGGATTCGTTATTGGAAATGGGCAATTTCTCGGAAGGCGCGGAAATGTGTTTGAGATGAGAGTGTCCTGCACTTGCCTCGGTCTCGCCACTGAATAGAAGGCAGGGCCTGCGCTGGCGGCCTGCCAACCACCAGCCGCCCGTTCCCGAGCGCACATATTCACCTCATCTCATTTTCGAAATGAATACCAAACTAAACCGGCCCTTGTGTTTTATACGACTCCGTGCGATTTAATCCCTTAACCTAATCATGCCGGATGGCATATGGTTTTCCAATTTTCAAATGTTTTCGGAGTATTGATGGGTCGTAATTAAAATGACACGCCCGCACATTGTCCGATATGTATTTGGGCGCTTTCGGGACGCTAAAGTGCGGGCTATATTTAATTGGGCTGATAAATTGCTGGTCACGGGCGGGCATTTCGATTCGAGTTTTCATTTAAATTCAAAGCGTACGCATGTGTAGCAGTTCAAACATTGATTGTTTGTATGGGTTCGTCCACGCGTGTTGTGTCAACAGTGGACAGGCGGACGTGACGACGCCGACGCTCGACACTCGCTCTTATTTTGTCACGCCCTGCCTATTTACACTAGTGGAAAACCTGTTGCGAAATGGACAATAATTTCATAACTTTACATGCGAGTGACGCTTGTTTCCTTATAGGGGTAAGCATAAATTACGGATCCCTCTTATAGCCCACACTTTGAATTCCACTTTCGGATTATTTACGCCTTTTCAGCTCCGCATACTTAGTCGACAGTAATGGGCATTTCCAATGTCACCTTTCTTCAACATGTTGCCTATACGAAATTTCAACGACGACAGACTATGTCATTAATGACACAATGAGGTAAGCAATTAATACGATAGACCAGATGTTACGATCGATGCCATCTGAGGGTTGTATGAGAGTTAAGGAAAAAAATGTTGTAAACAAATATCATGACTATATGTGTAGAAACGTAATAACATATTCCAGGAAATCGCTATTAGTGCTTGTTTTTGTTGTTACTATAAACTATTAATTGAGTGGACTCAAACAAACTTTAAGTCTTTTGAATCATTATACACTATTTGAATGAGTTTCATTCCGGACCACACCGATTCGATTGAAGTGATTTCAAGCGAATGAATTTCCACATAATATTTTGGGCAAGTATTCAAAATTCATAGACAAACAAATCTAGGGAGGGCAGAAGGGTTCGCGGCTCGTGTCCCGATATAACGAGTTCCCAATCAAAGGCGACGGGCCGGAAGAGATTCTAATAACATTCAAAACGCGTCCCTTGGGCCGGGTGGCGCTGTTTAATTACGCCGCGACATCGGCACGGCGGCGATTCCGGCGCGTCATCGTGCCCGCCATTTTTTCACCGAGACAAAGGCCGATTAAAAAAGTTGTTAATGAAAAACGCCGGCAAAGAGCGGTTTGGAATTCTCTTACGAATCAGTTCTGTAATTATTTTCTTTTAAGTCGCAGGAAAGTTTTAGTTATAGTGTTCTTAATTAAAGCTCATTCACTATTTCTCTTTAAAAGAAAATATAGTTTTGAATATGATTCTGTTTGTAATCATTTAGCTTGACTAGTAAATATATTGAGATCAGATTTCATTATCATGTCATTTTGGCTACGGTATACCAACCTAAACTCTAGTCAACTATAAAATGCAACTTTCTGCTGTGGCTGAAATATTTCGGTTCACATTGAGCCCTGGATATTCCAAGCGCTGAGCTCACCCCGGGCGACTATGCACGTTAGACCGTGTATGGGTTAAAATTATAGTTAGTGGCATGTTTCATTTAATTAGCACAGCCAATGCTAATGGTACGAGAGAATGGATTAAATGCATGTTTGGAATACAAGATACATTTTGCTTTCATTTATTAATCGAAATTATAAATATCCCGCTTAGAGCGTACATTAGTTTATTAGTTCCAAATCTGAGGGTCAGCGATATTCGCACGCGTGTGTGAGCACGATATAGAATTTAAATCGCTCTGCAGGCATCAAGGGACTCTCGTTATTGTCGGGTGGATTGTGCGTCGGATGTGACTGGTGATGTCATTGCGAAAGCCTCCGCTAATACCTCCAGTCCCCGAACGAGGGTTTTAAAACAGCATTAGTGTGTGTTTCACCCGAAATTATGCCTTCATTAAACTTAATGGGGAGTTGTATTAGCATGAAATCCTACCGCACCGTTTTGATGTTTCATTCATTTAATGTTACGTATCTACCTGTCTTAACTCGTACCCAAAAGCTTACAGGTTTTTGTTTATTTTCGGCATTCCCATTTCATGATTAATACTTCGTACATTCCTTTTTATAGTGTGCTGGTTGGTCGAGTAATTAGCTGTTATTCTACTAGGCATTTTGGAACAACTATGAGTATGTGTAGTGAAGCTTATATTAGTTCTGATAGCGTGATAAAATACAAAGGTGAAGTCAGAAGTTACTAAATATTCGTATTTATATAGATCTATAATCATAACGAGCCTATTTGCTGCTTCGATGCTAAGCTAAGGTCCTTTTGCTCTTCAGACTCTGTGACTAGTGTGTGTATATTCTCATTTATAACTTTACCAAATTATTTATGTAGGCCACAATTCACAAATCACTCGAAATATTTTATGAAACAGATAATATGAAAATAAAAAGGTCTCTACTACCTATTTTTATTTAACATTCAAAAATAAAAATTAACATTTACCAGCTTAGGGAAGCTGTCGCTCAAGACAAGTGTAAATATTTAAATGGATATCCGCAGCCAATTATGGCAAACGCATTTCGTAAGAGCAGTGCTGTGCTGTGAAAATAGTCCGTGTTAAGCGTGTAAATTTATTCAGTACACTTCAGTTAATCATTTATACTCGTATAAGCTGTGGTATAAGGAAGCGTGGGCTAGAATTATGGGCGTCGTTTTCTAAGCGTTTCTTAATATTTCATTTAAATCGCACTCGTTTATGTTACAAATTTAAGCACAATTTAAACAAGCAATTGCATTATATTTGTCTATTGCACATAATGATTTATCTTTGTAATTCATACTAGGTATATGTTTCATAAAATGCAAAATGCAAAACATAATTGACCGATAGTTTAGTCAGTGGTTGATCAATGAATGTAACGACATTGATATCGATCGATACCCGCTCCGTTTGTATTATTGTTGATTATTCTCGGATTAGTATGTATTTATATGTTTCGTATACTCTTGGTTTTGTGAATTTGAAAAGTTTGATAACTACGTATTATAACGTGTGGTGCTGAATATCTGATGGTCAGTAGACGTTATTCAAAACATCTGAATTCAACAGGGATTACTACCGTGAAACATAAGTACCTAAAATTATATAATTCAGTAATATAACGGATCTCCATTTTTCCTCTCACAGATACCCGTCCGACTAATATTTTATTATATAAACACAAACAGTTTATTAGACTGATTTGATTGGCTATCGAGGAAGCCAATACCATCAACTTAAGGGATTTGTGGTAAGCTTATTACTATGAGCGGCCAGTTTGAATCAATAACGTTTTCGCTGTCGATAATCGTTTATTTATTGGTTGTTTTTCTTCATAATCTTGTAAAAGCACAATTTGTTCGTGGCTTACTTGGCTAGAGGTAAGTTATCTCTGTTGCGTATAGATGACACTACTGCATTCAGGAAAGGCGTATGCGCTGCTTGCCCTGTCCCAAAGAGGTTGCGTGCGTGGGATGAGCTCATCCCAGAGCCAAGAAAAGTAATGTTTGAGATATGGTTTTTCATAGTTATAATGTTCATTAAAATAGTTTTGTTACCAACAAAAAGTCTAAGCCTGTAGGAAATATGTTTAAACTAAGTATTATATAGACATTATTAAATTATCTTATACATATGTATACTAGATCAGTAGCCAAAATGAGAAGCTGAATTATGTATTAATTAATTAATAGATTTTAAAAGTAATTTCGGGATAAACATGACAAAATCTTGGCGAGATGCAGCTTTATATAATCCAATAGCTTTTGTCTCAACTTCCTTAAGATATTTAAATTCTTCATCAAATTTGTATCCGCAGAGCCACATCCAAATAAATCGGAGCTCGAGTAAAGCCGCCTACACACGGGCACGACAAAGCTCGCGAAGTCATCGTTTCTCGCGCTGTACCAAACGACATGTCGCCGTTGCCAGTACAAAGTGCGCCTTATCAGATGCAGCCACTTCGTGACAGGAGGCTTCTCTCGTCCTTATTATTTCCGAGGCCTCAGCTAGTTCTGGGTAATGATTATTTCATATCACGCATTGTTATTTCGACACGTTTTTCTAGTTAACCTAACGGTTTTTTTGATATGGAGATGCAAGTGCCATCGTGAGAATTTCGACCAAATTGTTGCGTGCACGAAATTCACGGTGATTTTGATATTAAATTATAGATAGCGTATGTAAATAATGGGTTTAAGAGTTTATTTATTTTATTTTTGAATGGTTAGTTTTACCAAAGTTATAAGAATACAATACTAGGTTTTACTATCTACCTTATGTATCAATCAACCCGTAACATCCCCAAGGGTAAGAAATAAAACACGTTACTCTTGTCCCTCGTTTAACCGCATAGGTATTATAAGTGTTAAATAATAGTATATACTACAGCAAAAATCTGTTCGATTACTAACTTCTAAATTAAGTGGTTATTTGTTTATGAAGCTTTGATGAAACCAATTTAGGGTTCTGACCGAAAGCAGCACTCCTATTAAAATTGGTTCATTATTTCGCAACAAAGTTTTTAGTGTGCACGTTAAAACTAAGATTGGCATCACAATGTCCAAATGGCTTGTTGCAAACAAGAGACCCTGAGTGTTCATAACAATTTTAGCAGACCATAAAAACTTATGAAAGTCTGTGAGAAAAATACAGAATAGCGTCGAAACGAAGCTTAAAAGTTCCATTGCGGTGTAAATAGGATTGGAAGGGCGCAATTTGGTTGGCATTCAGAGTCGCGCCGCTGTAAAAGCGCGCCCTATCTAATTATTGTCGCCGAAGCCCCGCACAGCATAGACATGGCGAACGCTCCACAAATTAACACTACGTTCTGGATTTTAATGCTGTTTTAAATGCACAAAAACTATATTATTAATACAATATGAAATAAACGATCATTTTTTTACATAAAATGTGCATATGAAATTTCATGCACGTCAACTATTTGGACTACCTAATTACATGTATACAAGTATGTACCACGAGTATATAAAGTGAAAACAATTTTTTTAACTTATTTATTAAAAGCAGGCATTAACATTTAACCTTTCTATACTAACACGTTTATTTTGAGTAACATACCTCAGTTAAATATTAAAACAAAAAAAACTATTTTACAATCATTACCCCCTGCGGGGAAGTCATGGATTCACGTGAATATCTCCTATTAATTGAATATCAACATGTTTAAATTGTCTGATCCACAAATGTGCACCTCCTCTATAAAGTGGCATGGCACCAACTGAATTACCGTCATTTTTAAAGCATCTCCAGAGCGACAGTCAGTCGGGTCGCTGCTCATCAAGCTAATGTTGTATGTCATGCAAAGTCCCAGTGCTCAGGCAAGACTAGACTCGAGAGTGTTTGACGGAGCCTCTCCACTCGAGAACTTAGTGTGACTTGAAGCGAAATGCCGCGTCACAATCGAATGGGGTTTGTGTCTACGAACTGGTCTCTTTTACGTGATTTATGTGTGCAAAGATGGCTTTTTATTCAAACAAGTTTTTGCATATATGTGTGTACATAAATCATGATCTTTGGTAATATATCAAATTCAATGAAGTTTTATTAGAAATATTCGTATTAAAAACAAAATCAACTAGGCTACTTTCAGTGTTACGTTATTTATTATTCTGAATTAACCTTGGAAAATATAATAGCTATAAGGTGCGTGATGATTTATATTACTCAGTGCAAATACTTTTTGGTACATAAATAAATTATACATATAAAACTGTACCTGGCTACCGAATGCCTACAGTGCGCCGCACCTAATCAATGTCCGGTAACAATCGAGTCCAATTAATTCACTATAAAGCTTTACGTGAAACGTCCGATGCAATCAATCAATCTCAACGAATTTAGTACCGAGAGTAAATTCAATTGCATCTCGTAATAAGAGCCGACTGATGCGCTTTGAACGGCCCTATTCCGTTGCTTGGTCAATTAAAATCAGTATTTGTATACTTATTACAATAGCATTCGGAAGCGCCTGTCAGTGGAGATACAGCAACTGATATTTCAAGCGTTAAATAAGAGTAGCCGAACAGGCAGCGCTCGTCACGTGACACTTTCGTCCTAAAGAAGCAGCCCAATAATTTACGAAACTAATCAACTGTCATATCTCTAAATAAAAAGCGTTCGCATAATCGAAAAAGAAAAAGTTATTTATCTAGCCTCTTCATCTTGTCACGATATTTGAACGAAACTTTTTATTAGAGCCAAGTTAAATAAGCTTTTAGAATGTTGGTATAATATTTTCCAATAACGCCTCACTGAAAAAGAGGACGTTTACCTCGAGGAGTGAGAAAATGTCAGAGTATTTTATGTGCTACTACGCAATTTTTTCCATAGTTACGAAATCACAATATAACGTCGAATAGAGTGAAATATTAGTTTCTAGACTATTCTTTAAGTAAATCAGATTACATACTAGAAGATGTGGACTTTACTGCGAACCTTATGTGTTTGTGTATACGTCCCTTGTACAATATTTAGGTATACAATAAAATATTATATTCTTAAGCATTTGATTTGAATCTCTCACAAAACTAGTACACAGCGCATGGGAAATACTTACTAACGGTTGAGCCACGATCAAGCCATTCGTACCCATTTGTGGGTTGGAACAAAGCACGGCGTAGTTTTCGCTCATGAAATTCATACGGCTGAATAGCAGTCACGCATGGACGCCTGGTAGACATACTCATTACTGGGGCTAACAGCCGGTTCTCATTGATCACGATCGATGGCACAAGCCCACCATATGTGCGGTGAAAAAACATGGAAGAAAACGTGATACGAGTTCCCAGTGTGTTTACGAACTGCATAGAGAAGGTTGCATTACATGAGCATGCAACGAGTAAAATTGTATTAATAGTAATGTATAAGTTGCTGTAAGTTAATTTAAAATGTATATACATAAACTAAAGGAAATCTTATTTATCATTAGGGTTAAAACTGAATTATTGGGAACGCATAGGTATTAAATAGTTTCCTAGACTATTTTTACATAATTATTACCCGAAAAAATGGACTAAGTGATCATTTAAGCATCATTATTGATACTGTTTTCATACTATAACAGATTTATCATATATAATTTTATGAATATGCCATGCTTATATTTATGCTTTGACCTGTTTTCTGTTTCAGAGACTTGTGAGATGATATTTTAATTGCCTTTGTCTCGAAACTTAGTTTAACCGTACCGTTTGATTTCAAAGGCTAAATTACTTTGTTGAGTGATTAACGAGTACCAAACTCTTTACATTTTATGTTGCATGTGGTTATTACGCAACACAGTTTTAAATTATTACTTTATACTTCCGTATATAGTGGTATGCATGGGAAACTATTTATAGTATTTTTTGCTATAGTGCATGAAAAAAATCATTTTATTTTGAAGTATATCTAAGACTAAAATTGTCTACTACATTGCTATCACTAAACCGTAAAAGGCTTCGACAAATATGATGTAGAAGTGGCAGACTTTGGTTAGACAAGGATTATGCCAAAATGCTAATTTACTCAGATATACTTATCAACGATCATACACGGCACATAATAAATAAGTTTATTTCGATCCTCACTTGGTAAACCAAACGTTAATGTAAAAAGAGCTATTCGTATCTGTGGGATAGGGAGTAATTTCTTTTCGGAGTACATACTCCAATAAAGAAAACCTCTGAATTTTACAGACTTCAATCGTTTCTTTGCCTCAAGGGTGGTATACCTATTCCCAAATAAATTAAAAGAATAGGTTTGTGCTTGTTTGATCGAATTCATCTCGACTCCTTTATTCAAAGGTTTTCGTGTGAGGGAATCGAATCTCTTTCTATTCAGAATCTTATAAGAGACGTGTAGCTAAGGTACAAATAATATATCAGAGGTAATAATATACTATTACGTTTTTATAAGACATGCGTTTTTTATTTATTGGTTATGATGTATTATATAGCCAAATATATTTCGTAATAATAATGACGGAGCGTTGAAATACATTTATAACTGTAGAGATAGATAGAGGGAGTCTTTCATTCGACTTTTAATTTTACCTACGTATATTATTTACAATGCTTTTTATATGTATAAAGAGAGAATTAGTTTAGACAAAACTTTAACAATATTTCATAACATTTCGCCTTGCGCAAAGGCGAGACAAATTTACGAAGTCGTGTTGTTTAGCTAATTACGTTTTTACAGGAGTAATATTATATCCTATTCGCACTCTAGATACTTAACCTTAAAATATACGTTTTTCGGAGCTGTACCTTACAAATTATATTGTTTACTTAGATTAATAATGTTATATAGATAACCGATATATTTAACACATAAAATAGAAAAGAAAACTCAAGATATAACTAACATTCCAAGAATATTTTCTGATTGCTTCTATGGCAGGAACCTTGTTTGTCATAGGATAGGTACAGCATATTTCCTCGAAAAGAGCGCGCAGCAGGCAATCGGCAGATTGGTTCTATTGCCGTTTGAACTGGGTCGGAAGCAATTTAAACTTTTCGGCGAATGAATACGACAACTCAAAAAATTCCGATACGGCTTCGAGTTATCCGAGATTAAGTTGCTCGGTGCTGTATTGGCTCCACTAAATCTTATTTTCTTTTTATTTCGATATAAGTCGGTTAACTTTGCCCAAGTATTAAGCATCGAGAGCTAGGACAATACGAGTTTAACAAGTCAAGTGAACATTGAAAACAACTTTGCAAAATTAATGCAGAGTCACAGTGAGCGCTCATTTTAGTACCACTTTTTGGAAAGGTCAACAAAGAGCGGGTCCGTTGTTAAAATGCCCTTTGAAGTCAGCGAATTTTCCAGCGGGCAACTAACGAAATTGTTCTTTACCTTCACAAATGTGTGCGCTTTTACGCGAACCTTTTTTGCAGTAGGTATGAAAGTGACTGGGGCCGTGACAAAGCGCGAGCCCCGCTTGCCGGCGCAGAGTGTGACTCAATTCAATTTTTCCATTTTGTTGCGAAATTAATTTAGAGTCGAGTTTTTGTTGTTGAATGCTATGCAAATTTCTTACTTGGAATTTTATTCCTGCAGTTCACTACTATTTCATAATAATAAACTCTATGAGGATAGCACAACTACACTATGTGATATAATGATCTAAACCATTTCATCGAGAGGACATTGGAAGCACCTATAAGCGCTAAGAGTTCATGACTTGTAGTAAAATTAGATATAGAACTACTTCTGTTCTATAAGCTTTTGCAATCAGTACTCTTCAATACGGACTGTCAAATAACAATATGCTGAGAGCCCAAAAACATATGAATCACAAATCAAATGAACTCCCTCTTTACGAACAAGACCAGGAAAACATCATTGAAAGGCCGGTGATTAGCCGCCGAAACATCACCCTATCGGCTGCAATTTTCCAAGAAAGTAATCCCTAAACATAATATGAAACTAATTACCCTGGCTGGTAATTGGCTGTTTTGTCGTGAGCCCTTTGAGTGGCGCGCCCGTCGCTCATTTCCCGAGCTGTCTAAAGAAATTAATAATCGTCTTAGTTGTTGAGTGTCTTCTATCCCCGGCAGGGCAGTCCCCGCCGCTGGCAGGCGCTGGGTTACTCGCGGAGATCATGTTTTTCATTAATACCCTTTTGGAGATTAGATGAAGGCTTTACGAGCGAGCTGTAATTACTTCCGTTCAATTACCGCTCGACACGAGACAGTGTGGTTTATCTGCTTTTGATGTTTGAAATTAGGCAATGGTAACCACGCGACCTAATATCAGGCGCAGGACCATTTTGCTCAGGATGGTGACTCGTAAGGGTTGATTACAAGTTGTATGTTTGCGCATTAAAACATCCGCTATTTTTTTTATCTCAACAACTTTCAAACCAATTATACTACAAGTTTCCAAAACATTGTTGCCATAAGTGATAAAAATTTAAGTTTATTCCATATATGTAATAAAATACTATTATTGTATTATAGCAAGAAAACTGAAACTGTAAATTTCACACAACTATGTGTAGAGCTTTGTTGAGATGACAACCAAAAGCTTAACATTTGGCTACGAAGCTGCAAATTGGCGTGTGATATTCTCGTGCTCCATCAGTGCACTTTACATGGTTGTTGGTTGGCTCTGTAAATGGCGAGTTCCGTCTCCGATGTCGCCGCCTGCCCTATAATTTCCTCCGAGTGTCGCGCTCATTCCACGCCGGGCTCTCACCAACTAATTTGTCAACCAAATATCAAATTACGAATGAAATGGCGCGTAACACTAGACTCCTGTTCTCGTTTCGAAACAAAATTCAACGCGAAGTCTGCTCACAATTACGAAGCTGCAGCGTTCAGTCAATAACTAATTGACTACTAAATAAGCGGACCAAGATAATGAAGGTATTGTTTGTGCACGAACAATGTATTTTTAATGAGCTGAACTTGTTTGTTCAAAATCGTAAAATAGAATAAATTTCGAGGATTATTTCGTGCTGATTCTATGTGTTTGTATTGTTAATCAAAGAGTTTTCATTGACCTTACAACTGTGCTTATATAGACAATGAGCAGAAGGTTTAAAATACTAGTACTTTAATACCAATTTACAGTCAAATGTTTTGAAAATAATATCGATTATAAATTAACAAGATTGGTTTGAACAGCCTATTATAAGTAACGGATAAACAAAACAACAACCATTAATATTCTTAGTGAAATACATAGGACTATAGCCATAAAGTACACACTTATACACGGTACATAACATTGTTATTTCCCCCGAGCCTTCCGGCAAAGAGAAAAAACAACATCGAGACTAGCAATTCGTAGGGAAACACTGGATTACGATTCAGTCGATCGTTATAATTTCCCACTCCCTTTAGTGTGTAGTCATTGTGTGATCCTAGTATTTTGACAAGCGGCGTATCCATTAAGGGCCTTTGAGGGGATGCGAGTAGAAATCGCGATTTTATGAGACACTAAGTGAACACCCCTGGCAACCACTAACTTTAGATCAAAGCTGTTACAGCGTTACGCAGAGGATTCGAGGGATCTCTTGTATTATATACGGGTAGTTTACTATAGGTTATGAGTTTTTTTTCGTAGGGCAAGACATAAATAATATAAAGAAGAAATATAGTATAGGAAATGAATTTGCTTTTGGGATTATAATTTTTTGAACACAAATATAGTATGAATAAAATATAAATAGATATATGTAACCAAAAACTTAATTCATATATATATCCTTTGCAAGGAACAGGACACCTAATTATCAAAATAATATATCTTTTTACAAGTGAAACGGGAGTTATCGCGTATATTTTATAAACAAAGTATTACCTTTGTTACCCGATGTTTCGGCTATGCAATACATTTACTTCATTATATCTAGATAATACTCGTAGATGGCTGAAACGAGCTAAAAAAGCAAGATCCAAAACTAAATGACTTTCTAAGAGCAGACATATCGATCACATTAATATTATACCCTGGCAATATTTCATTGAGAAATTATTCTTGGGAAGGGGATTATCTGTCGGCACGTTTTGAAGGGGACTTCTCTTAAGCTATTCTGCGACGTACTACTATAGACTAGACTTTAATAGTACTTTGTTTTCTTATAAAATTAACTGTTTATGTACGTTAGATGGCTTGTACGTCAACGAAAATAGCTCACTCCTACCCACCTGCATGCGCGTTTGAGGTTTTAAGAAGACTCTATGCTTAGTGAAATGGTACTATGAACTAATATCATTTTTTATTTTGTTAAAGACCGCTACCATGAGATACGAAAAATGAGTGTATCTTAAACTAAGAACAGTCTCGAAAGCATTAGACTGCAAAACCAATGAATCATATATACCAACATATATCTTTGTCACATCTATTTTATACCATAGTCTGTCTTTTATGGATTTCATCGTTTGCAGAATGATTTGACGGAAAATAATGGATATCTAATTAATAACGACTATCATTTCTCCAAGATATATTGATCGCCATAATACTGATGGGATATTGGGATTGTGGTGACGTTGATGGTATAAGATGGTTTCAATTTAATAAATTAATAGGGAAATACACATATACTTGTATGTTAGTGTAGATAACACATACAAAGGGAAAATACAACCTTTAGTTGCATACGCCTAAAATATGTATAAGCACTTGCATTATTTGATGCAGTGTAGAGGTTATTGAAGATGATAAACTGTATATTTGGTCTTACGACAGTAAAATTTAATATAACAAAATTAATACTGATTAAACAAACTTTCGTCTTGTCTGCTTTTGCTGTCTTAAATAATTTTCAATATTTTCAAAACTGTTCATAAATACGTATTATTATGTGATTTCATATCTTGAAGAAATCAAAAAGACGATAAACTCTGCACCCTTGATTCACTATGTTACGAAAATATAAAATCGATTGTGGTATATACAACCACGTTCGTATATACTCATACATATACCTATAACACACCTGGTTCATACGAAAACGCACACAGCAACCAGCTAATTAGTGCACCAGTACATGGAAGGGGATATCGCATAGACTTTGACATGTTTGACGTGTAGGCTGTTAATTGAATAGGACACAATAATAGCCACTGGTCGACTGACGTATCGATCCCATTATGGTCATCCATCTCTGATGAACACAATGCAACAGACAGACAAATATGTGTATTTGTGATGCCGGTAGCTTATTGAAGAGTAATGGAATAGGAACGCCACTGTCACGGGATAAACTCGGTACGAAAGAGAGAGCTTGGAGTTAAAGTATTATTTTAGTAAAATATATTGTATTGAAATTTATTTAACACAAAGTTTAATAAAATAGTGTACATTATTATTGAACTTAGCATAAGTATCACGAATTCGTATAGTATACTTATTAACAAATTCATCAAGCCTCCTTAATCGATACAGAAATTCTAGCCTAGAATGAAAGCACTTGATTGTTAATTCATTGGTTTTCCCAATTAGTGAACTATAATAGTAGAATAACAAAATTAATCTAGATTATCGTACTGAACTTTTGGTTCAAAATCGAACTTTAAATGATTTCAAGTATACTGCGGGATTGGGAGCCCAACGAAAAAGGTTAAAAGCTTTCGGAATTGAATTTCATAACACTAGTCCATGTGCCGTACCTACGCAAATTTAGTCTCTAACGGCAACGGTCTGTGATAAAAGCAATTAAAACTTTAACATGATCAATTCACGGCCCTTTTCCGATTCAACTTCACAAAATGGAGGCAACTTTCACGTGTGAAGTAATTGTTTAATGTGTTTACATTATTTTAAATTCATATGAGATTAACGCGCTATTTGGCACCACCTATCTTCGTTTGTTTTCATACTTATTTTTGCTATAGAAAGTATATTCTTTAAGTTTTGTAGGATATATGTTTACTCTATACGTAATTCGAAGTGTAGTTGGAGTTTTTAAAGATGCCACCGATGCTTAGTTACTTTTATCGCTTTGTAACAATGTTTAAGCACAACAACAGTCTATTCAATCAGAACTATTAGCAAGCAAATACTTACTTCGATTCCTGTTAAATTTGTTTTCACGTCTTTTTAATAGATAATAATTTCTCAAGGCTGTAGTTGAGACAAAGATAATTTATCTGTCTCGAGAGTTTTATTTATTGCGAAGCGTAGGCTCCTTTTAAGTCAAGGAAGATATCGAGTAGACTCATGCGGGAGAAATATAAGCTAGGCACTAGAAACGGGGATTATGGGACAATAGGTTTTTTGTGTCAAACATAATTTGGACTCTATTCAAACTGAGATTAAATACGTAATTGCGTAATAAGAAAATAATAATAAAGCGTTATAAATATATAAGAAAATACACGTGATTTTATACTATTCTGTGTTGTTAAAAGGTTGAGTGGCGGATCAATAAATAATTCAAGCGATTACGATACGTCTATAGTTATTTAATCTCAGTGAACGAATTTGTTAGTACCAACTATTAATACCAGTTTAATCCAAAATACCAACAAAGTAGAAAATTAAGAAGGAATAGTACGAGTATGAGCATTTTCATAATAGATATTAAAGTCTTTGATGCTATTAAAATTAAACAAGCTCTGTCTGGAATCTGCTTCTAGGAAATCAAGAATCCTTGCTGAGCTTGTGTAAGCTTGTCTACGATGATTAATATCACAAGAAATTCATGTCTTTTAGAAAACATAAAATAAACAAGTAATCTCGTATATTGTACTTAAGATACTCGTAAAAAACTTTTAAGAGTCCTAATTTCGTTTGTTGTTCACGAAGTGTAAAATTGCAAATAACGAATCAAGTTCATTGGCGCTTTTAGGCATCATCTTGACGGTTTAGTGAAAGTGAATTACGTATAAAAGAGATGGGATCGAGAAAAATTCGAATTAAAGGAAAAATTGCGAAGCCAGTAAATCAGAGAGCGTCGCTGCGTACCAGAGCTTGTTTGCGTGTTTCGTCCAGTCCAATTATAACTTTTGCACGAGACAGCTGACGCCGTTTGTACTCTTGCCTCTGCACAGAGTATGAATATGCGATTATGAACGCGCCCAATAATGTTGCACCTTTTAATTTTTAAGACAACTTACGATTCTAAATCTATCAAATTTACTTAAAGATAGAAAATTAGTAAGAGATCCACAATTTTCTTTGAAATAGCGTGAATATATTAAACAAAGAAGATGAGTTACTAATATATTTTAATCAGGGTCAGGTGCTTATAAACAAAACACCAAGGACCCTCAAGTAACGGTAATTTCGAAGATAATTATGATTGATGAACAAACATGATCCAATTCCACTTAATACTTCATAAAAGGGGTTGTTTTATTACTTCAACTCTTGTTTACGAGAGGTCAATGACTAATGAGTCGGAATGATTCGGCACTTTCCACCCAAATTTTATAGTGGTAACCCCATCGTAATGACTGTAGGTTTATTGAACTCAGCTGTTTAAAATGAGTAGAGTATATAAAATAATAATTAATAATATTTAGAAATATAATATACATAGATATAGACTATATAGCAGTTTATGTTGAGTACGTTAAAGTTCTCGTTGAGTAAAAGAAAAATGCGGTTCGAACAGCAGTCAATTACTTTACAAAATGGCGACGGTAAAAACGCAATTTATTATTCAGTTTCCAATTCAAAGCTAACGCGTTCGGAAATAGTAGTCTTGTGCCGTGAATAGGCAAAAATGGATGTTGCTTGGGGCAAGGGTAAGTAGGGTAATTCACGTAACCAAAAGGGCAGTTATGTTACGTATTTCTGGGAAACGAAAAAATCAGGATGTTCTCAATATACATCTGTAGGTATAATGCTACGCTCGATATACAATAGTATTACAATATTAGAGGCAATCGTGTAATTTAATTTATTCAATGATAAGTAGCGAGAATTATAAAGCTTTGAAGGCATTAAACCAAATCTGTGTTTAATTTGGACACGTTTTATCTTAAATCAATAGGAATTAACATACCCATGCAAATCTATTGCAATTGAAATTCACTGTACAGAGGAAAGAGTATTTAAGTAAAAAAGTTGCGCTCCAATTTTACATTTGGGCTAACGTCGTTAAGTGGTTTTAAATGTAACTAGATTGAAGCGTTTCCGTGTTACGGCTGCGCTGCATGCGAGCCACTGTGCATCGCGGAGCTTCACTCACAATTAGATGAAACGTGTTACGCCGCTTGTTAAGAATTTTATTCACTTTATACCCACTCCTGCACTCCTATAATATTCACTTTGGATTTCATTTTCGGATTCGAGTGCTAAAAGGTAGACATTTCTATGAGCTTAAGCCAGATTAAAATTTCAATTGTCTCGCTGACTGATTAGCATATCTAATTGAATATTTAAAAGATTGAAGTACCTTAAACTGAATAATTCTCTCAATAACCTCGCGAATTAGGTTAATATTCATCAACTGGAACAGGACAATCTAATTTTGTGCCATAGACAAATACGATGTGAAGGTGCGGTATCAAGAATAGGGAATTACACATCCTAGTCGTGTAGCAGCATAATGCATTTTGCAATGGAACTCAGTCGTCCTGACTCGTGATGACATTTGTTAATTGCAGTTCTTGAACTGAGCCAACTTGACGCTCACCACCTTACGTGGAAAATGGTTTAACATACGATTAAAATTAGATCGCATTGCCGCCTCTGCACTTGTGAAATAACTGTAGTTATAAAAGGCAATCTTTATTGCTTATTTACATGAACAATTTTGTATACAGAATATTTATCTCATACAAAATGAAACTTGTGAAGTGTGAATATAAAATTAGTTATAACAAATACTTATTTAAAGCGTAAAAATTGTTAATGATGTCCTTCGATCTATCTTGTAGCCCGTTCCTAATGTGTGTCCAAGTGACATTAGGACAACAATGCGCCGAGAGACCACACTGTGCGTTTTATCGAATTGGACACGTTGAATTTCTGTCGTGGCCCGATTGGGCTCGGCTCTCTATTCATTATGCGGTTGGAATGCCGCACATTCACGATCCTTTTGATGAGAGTTAAAATTAATTTCGGGGGATTCGAGTGCTCAAGATTTTAGAATGTAAGTGCATTAATAAAGGTCCTTTGACCCCGTGGTAAGTGCTAAGCTCTCACAAAAATTTTATTATTGCTTTTAAGCGCTCTCGGCGAGAATTTCAGTCATTTCTTTTTATTCAACCTTTGACGCTGGATGACTCGAATTACTCCAATTTGATTGTTGAAGAACTACTCAATTCAGACCTTAGTCTTACGATTTATCTAGGCGCAGATTTAAGTAGTACGGCATTAAGACACATACCTGTGATGGCTGGAGCTCGAGTGGCCGGTGGTTGTGCTGGACATTGGAGATCTTGCCGGATAGGTGGAGTTACTTCCTGCATGTCCACTCTCCGATATTACAAAATCTGAAACAAAAAGAAAGAAAAATTAATAGTAATGGAATAAAACAATTATGCTTTTTGAAGTATTGCGAAGCCGATTTACTCCGCTAAGAGAAAATGCCAATTTTAAATAAAGCTTTGGAAGAAACAATGATAAATTTTAACCTTATTTGAAATTTATCTCATACATGGAAATGACACCATCCCTTGCAACCGTAATCATCGCCTTAGTTATCTAGAGCAATGCCAATACTAATGCAAGAAGTTTACGATAATGAATTGCAGATGGATAAATACTCTGTTTTGCCATAGATTAAATCGGCTCTACTCAATCTTATTTCTATTAATCTCTCACACTTTTCGAAATCCATCTATTCATCCGTCAGAGGTTCGGCGCATTTGTTTACTTTCACCATCTTTGTCTCAACCCCTCTATCATCCATCGCCGTATTTGTTCGTTCGTCCACCGTTGACGATCAATCTGCAGTAGTGTCCATCCACTGAGCATGATCGATGGGTGACCCACATGTTGTTCCTCTATATGTCCACGACCACAATGCGACACTGTATATTTTATTGGAAATTTTTTATACAATCCGAAGGGCCCTCGTTTTCTTCCCGGCTTTACGATCTAATGAATTATTTAAACATTGTTATCTTTAGTGGTGGGACATACCTGGATCTAACCAGGGCCGTGTCGTAAATACAAGTTAACTTCTTTGCCTGTTCCAAGTTTAGCAATGGAAGAATTTATATGTAGTAAACTTGTAAGAGTTTCGAACAATGAAGTTGAAGAAACTTTTCTATTACGCTCATCCAATTCTCTGATGAATCTCTAATTGCCGTCTCGCCGTCTCCCTCACATGACTAGCTTCCGAGCACGGAATTGTTTGCCTTGGCACGGTGCGTTTTGTGTTCATCATGTTAAAGAAATATTACTTGGTATTTCCTCCTTCCGTAATGGGTAAACACACGGTGTGCCGAAGTAATGAAAACAAATTTGGAATACATTCGTTATGTTTGGAATGATTTACTTTGTTTATTTGTAAGGAAATTGTAATTCAATCCAAATATGTACATTTAATTATAGCGTTATTTTATTCAGCATTAACAATTCGGTTACGATTTTTTAAGACCAAAGAGAACTCTTAATCTACTCATCTAAAAAGCATAATGCGTAATATAATTTGATTTAAGGCCATACCATAATTTAATCCTCCAATCATAACTAATACATTTAATTGATTCCATGAAAACATATACCACATATTGAGGGTTAACCTTTTTTAAACTATTATTTCAATGGTCAATATTTTCTGAAATTCGAACAAATTTATTCTTTTCACAATTCCGTACATTGGTCACGAGTCTTTCAGTTCAGTGAGTGCGTAGAAGAGGGTGGTTGAAGCGTCCTCACAAAATACTTTAGCGTAACATGTCCTGCTAGGCCCCTTTATGAATACTCTATGAAGAAACGTCCATTTTTACATAAGGCCTTTTGCCCAGAATCAAAGTCTACATGTCCGGTTCGTTCTACCTTAATTTTCCTCTTAGAAATGTGAACTGAATATCAAATGAGAGAGAGTACATGGAAATACTCACCCAACGCTCCGGCCTACACGAAATAGTGGGGAAGTTTTAAGAGTATTGCTTATTGGAAATATTACGAGAAACACTTCTTAAACTTGTTGCATCAATGTTTTAAATATTTATATAGGTTACAATATTTCTCCATACAAGTTTTCGTATATAATTCACTTGATCTGATTCATAAATTTAAGAAACAGGAAGGACTAAGAAATAACATTTTTCTTAATTGGTTACATAAATTTCTTTTCGCTTTTGTTTTTGAACAGACAACTATGCCAAACATTCATTGCTTGACTTTAATTAAATTTTGTTTTGATCTTGGATGAAAGTTCATATACTATGTATTTGTTGGTTTAAAATTGGAACACATTTGAAATACACTGAAATATTATATTATTATTAATTTTAGATCTATGTGTATGTATTAGGGATAGCTCTGTGAGGTATCTAATGTATCTTGTTAAATAAACAAATGCCTACTAAGAGTTATTTAAAAAGTGTCATTAACTATTTCGGATTTACTTGTTTTATATTTCACCGATTTAAATCTCTTCGTTCGTAGGAACACGAATTCATCTCAATTTGAATGGAGGTAATTCCCTCTGTAACTTCCGACACAGTCGCTAATAACGAAACTTGTGGTTAATGATGCGATGGAGGGAGGGAGGGTTTCAATGAGAAAATCTTCTCTTGTTCAACTTTTGCCTGCGCTTTCACAACTTGACTATTGTCTAGGATCAAAGGAAAAGATTATGGCAATTTATCGAGTTTGTTTTTCACCTGTTAAGAATGTTGCGTTTGTTTCAGCAGAGCATTGTCACTTGAACAAAGGAGTAGCAATACTGCGTTATAAGTACCACATTTGTGAAAGTTATAAATCGTTTTTTGAATGAGAAAATGCATTAACTTATCACGGTAAAAAAGGTATACAAATCAATCATAAAAATCTTTGGTGATCTTAACAACTAAGATATGTTTTGTTTATCAGTTAAGAATCATACTCAACAATAATACTACATAGTTCCCCGAAATAATCGTGGCTAAATCAAACAAATACGAGTATATTATTTGGTGATCTCAACGACTAAGTTATATACGAGCCAGTTTATCAGTTAAGAATTATACTCAATAATAATACGGGTTTGTGGCTTTTATACATACTCCATATGTTAGGTTAATACGCAAAAATAATGTAGTACGCATGGTATGTATAACAAATCTGTCGAGTCACAGTTACGGGCAAAACTATTTCGAACACAACAACAGTCATAAAATCAGGCAGGACCCAAAGAGTATTAATTAAAAGAATAACTACTATAAGAAAGCCGTTCCTATGTGTGCGCAAGTATGTATAAAATGAGGCTTTTAGCACTTTGGTTCACGTGGACAATACCAATCTTTATGACGTCATTAAATTTTATGATCTCGGTTACGCCTAGGTTTATGTATATTGTATATACTTACTAACTACTCAGGTAACAGATTTTGATTATGACTATAAATAATGTTTAGTTATTTTCACCACAGATTATACAAAATCATAGATAGATACACTACGTGAAGACTTTGATGCACTTAGAACGAACAAAAATTTTTATATAAATATGTTTCTTATTTAACTACGTATACAATTTAAGGCTGCCAAAAACCTGTATGAGTAAAAAACTGACAAGTGTATGAAACAAAATTATAGTATGGAATACTCAACTCTTTTGATAAGTAAGTATTTGGCTATCAACTGAGGTTAGGAGGTCTGAGTATGTGTATGTATTATTACAAAACATAATACTCATCACACTTAAATTAGTATTAATGCCATAAAACAACAGTAACATTTCATAGTTAATTCAGGAGAGTGTAAATCCGATCGTGTCCTGCTCATAAAGAATTTACGACCAAATGTTATGATGCGAATATTCCCACTAGATTAAATCCAATAATGATGGCGGCTCTAATATTCGTATATTTATACGTTATTAGTAGAAAGGTAGACCTGTTTTATTTTATAACCTCATAATGTGTTGCGGCATAAAGATTAGTTAAGCCTATTCCAGATTTGTAAACAAGTAAAAGATACATACCAGTAAGCACAAAACGACGATTTATTATGTCCTGGTAAATCACTTTAGGTTTACTTATATCGACGTACCTTTACATACGTAATCATTTGTTATAGATACTTTTAATATACTACCTATATGCTCATCCATGCAATATTTTTACCACACTGTTTACATACATACATACACCGGTTTACATACACCGCAATAATACCTTAATTATTGCACTTAAAGTTCTTGACTGTTAATAGCTGGTAAGATATATGATTCCTAAACGTTAGGGGAACAAAATAAATTGAAAACAACGCTGATCAATCTCAGTTTTCGAGGGAGTTCCATTGTGAAAACAGAGAGGAAGCTGACAAAATGCCGCGTCAATTCCCTAAATTAAGGAGTAATTGAACAAATTCCACAGTGAAGCTCATGTAATGAAAGTTGATAAAGAAAGGGTGGGTGCCCTTGAAGACAGGCGATGTTATTCATCTAATTCATGTAATTTTTGTGCGCTTGATGGCTACATATTAATCATTTACCTCCTCAATTCAAAAGTACAAGATACGACATACGAACCTTCTACTACCCCGTTAATTGTCGAGATATATACGAGTATTATATGTTATAAGCCCTAATATCGTATTACGATACCTCATCAAAATTAAAGTCTGGTTTTGTAATAAAAAAAATAATTTAATAGTGCTATAATTCGTACTTTTTATGACCGTTGCAAATAAATGTATAATGTCATCGTAGCCATGATTACTGCTGGCTTTAATGAGGTAAAAATAAATATTACTTTAATAATATTTATTTTTCCCTAACTAGTTTAGTTATCGCGGTTTAGTAGCTAATATGATTTAGTCACTCACTAGTACACTCTATATCTAGTGTAGAAAAAAAGGCGGATTTTTTATGGGATGCTTAGTTTTTTGATGTTTATATCCAGAAACCATCTTGTTGTTAGGCTTTATTAAAAAAAAAAATGCAGCTTTGGCGCTTTTCTTACGCTAAATGACTGCGCTTATTTTAAAACTATGCAAAACACATCGCACCTGTATCTTGCAGTTTCCCATCTTAGCTATACCTGCCTGGGGAGTAAGGAAGAGGTCTTTACGGACCACTACAACATCCAAAACGTTTCAACGAAATAACTCCGCGGAGACACCTTGAGTGCTTCACTACACTCAACTCAATTGGATTCAAGGTGGACTCTCTCCTTGAGCCTGCGACTCGGAAACTGCTCTAACTAACTACCTCCCATGTAAATACCTTGCAGACGTCTTAAGCGACTCTTATCTGAGAGGATAAATTTTAATTAAATGAGACACTTCTGATATACGCGAAGATTTTAAACTTCTTACATAAACGTGATCTTCTTTAAAGTCTTTACCTACCCTTTTGTAAGGAAATGGGCACAAAAAGACTGTTATACTTTAACCACAGGCGTGTGCTGTTGATTGACTTTATGTTTATAATGTTTATATGACATATCAGTTAGCGTGGGCCAATGTGAAATCAACCCTAATGAATGCAAACGCCATTCACAATTTTATTATAAGACTTGAAAAAATGAACAGATCAAGAAAATAAATAGTTCAGCCTCGAAAGCTGTTTTTTATACACTCGCGTTCACTGAAAATATGATACAGATCCCTTTCCACATTTGATCTGATTCTCGCTGAGCTTCTGGAGAATATTCTCGTAAGCGAATCTACATAATCAGAATCAGCAAAACGTTGCCAAAATACGAAATATATTTACATGTTGGTGCGAACCGTACCTGGCAGCTACTATGGCGCGCGTATGCTGCCTTACAATACAAGGAATTTCGGGAAACAAGTTCTTTTGTCACAGCTGTTCAGTTTTGAAACTTGCTACGAGTTACGCCGCTTACTTAAACAACTTAGTCAAGACATTGAGTCGTAGTACCGGTAAATGCACACGGACTGTCTTAAGAACAACTTAAATACTTCAAAGTGAAACCACTCCCGCGGCTTATGTTAGATGTATACATAAATATTTTTACGGTAAGTTTTGTTTCTTTATTGTTATCTCAATTCATTCTTAGCAGCTACGTGTTGGAACTATGCTGCTCCCTTTAAAATTATGTTTGTTTGGTAAGTTTTACCACCAATTTTGTATGTTGTATAATTAATAATCATAGTCTTTAAATCAGAATAATGATGCAAAAATAATCTAGTTCTAAAGCAGTATTATCAATAAACGTCATATTAAATATCGTTTCCAATATTTTTATCAGCAGATATTACGGACGCAATCGAGCAGAATAACGAGTAACAGTTCAACTGTCAAGAATGTCTTAAGGGATATAACTTTTGTTGTGGCAGAATCGCAGCCCGATTCAATATCTGCGAAGACAAAACCGTGAGGCTAGGAGATGTATGGAGCGCGTATTATCCGCCCCAGTACATCTTCTAATAACTTGGATCCCACAACGGGTTCAATGGCGCGGCCTCTAATGCGTATCGCTTTACACTATGCGGCTACAAATCAAGCGACAGACAGACGTGGTTATACTTGACAATGGACCGAATTGTTTTGATGAAGAATTGGAGAATATATACTTCATACTCAATTGTATTACTTGTACCCTTACCCCTCCGCGAAAAGTTAAACAGTTTTATCTTGTTCCTGCTCTAAAATGATTGAAGTAGATCTTCTATCCACAAATATGAATACGCGCACCTCCTAGAAAATTAACTCCGTAAGTATTTACGTATAGTTTTTAATAGACTAAAAAATATTAATAAATATTATATGAAATAAATAATAATAGAAATTATTGTGTTATATGGTGTAATTTTATGAATGCCTTGTAATCAATAATGTATTTCGTATAAAAATATCTGCAAGTTTGTAAATTTGATATTGTTGGTGTTTAGTAGAAAAGTGGAAAAGGATTTGGTGAACTTTGAAAATAAGGAATGATCACTTTTCTCTTTTATTCTTTCCAGATAAAAAGTTTTAAGCATAAGAGTGATAAATCGTCTGGAGAATTAGTCTCTTTCACATTTAAAACAAATGATAGTTTTTGCTGTTTGGATATTAAATGGTTTCATAAAAATGATAAATTTCATTTGCTTTAGACTACGACTGTCTGTATCTTTTATTTGATTTTTACAATGTACTAAACATAAGATCAAAATAACCTTAAGATCACGTAAAACAACTACATATATGTCCGAACACTATAAACTTTCTCAAACCCCCCCTATTCTATAGAATTTAATGACAATGATTTGGCAGAGTACAAAGTATTAATAACCCATCCCTCTTAGTGTCACGTGCTGGCCTGGTCTTTCGTCATGCGTTTCAAACCGTGAAATGACGTGGCGACTCCATGCATGCTGAATGGCTGTGTGGTTCCACATGAGTAACGTAGGGATGGATCCACTACGAAATTGGTTTATTTGCAGCGGTCGGAGCCATTATTTTATAATGCAATAGGAAATAATGGTTTTTTTAATGGAGGTGGTTCACGAAATTAACTTTTGTGAATGGTGAATAAATAGTGTTTGGTTATGTAGCAAAGTCATGTAATGTTAATTATAGGAATTGATGTATCTGTTATGTAATGGTAAAAAACAAACAACTTATGTTGTGTGAATATCATTGTTGTACCATTTTTGTATATCGGTTTACATTCGATCACTCTTAAGTTATGGCAGTTGTGGCACTTTTACGGTGGGTGAGAAAAATAACTTAAAGAAACCTAACTACGATTTGAATTCACTATTCATAAATTGCAATGGAATCACTTCTTAGAATGTGAAATAATTGAAACATTTTTTGCTCATTCAGTAGTCAGCAAAACATCCGATTTTTACCAAAAAGATCTAGTTTTGAAGATTATATATGTAAATTAAAGCAAAACAATAATTTCAATTCCACCTACGACAATCAAAATACGCTTCTAAATTCTGTATAAACAAGACTCCAATTACACCATTCAAATATTCCGTACATCATTTATTTAAGCTCGAAGCTGTTATAAGAAAATGAAAATGTGAATAATTCACTTTTGGTTTATTAATGAGCCAGCTGAGTATTCCGGGCTGCCGGTATCCTCGGCGGCGTATGTGAATACTTAAACGACCGATTCCGTCCACGCAAACCTCACATTAGGCGGAATAGTCAATTTAAGTCTCTGCATTTGAAGGCTATATATGGCTCATTCACGCCCGAAATCAGTGAGATAGTAAAATATTTCGAGGATAGCTTTGATCATTGAACTTTACGAAAGCTCTTAATTCAGTATGTTATTTAAGGAAGAATTTGTTATAAATTGTTCAAATACTTATATTTTGTGAAGGTTTGAAGTAAAGTACCATGTACAAATGTACTTATTCTAAAAAGAATATCAAATATTGCACATAATTAAAGCTGAACTCACAACCTTTCAAATCTGGTATGTTTTATTAAGAAAACGTTAGCTCTGAGTCGCTTCATACCTTATTTTCGTAGTCATTATTACACCCCACGCAACGGTTAAGCAACCTCAACTTGTATAATTCCGTGACCCGTCAGAAAGGCCATTGAGTACAAAGTAAATCTCCACTCACCTGTCAAGGAATTGTCACCCGGCGCATCAGCCCAGCCCCAAAGAACACAATTTAGTCTAATAGGTGTTTTTTGACAGCAAACACGGAAAAAGCTTTCCCCATTTAACGGAGCGTAAACGTGTACTCCGTATAACGTGGCCCTTAAACAGACATTATTAGGAGGGTGTCGTAGGTATGAAGGGCATAAAATTTTGTTACTATTTTTCCCTATTACTTACCTTTTTGTGGCACGTCCAAATCACGTAGGCGGCGTAAGTTTCGGATGAGTGAATCTTACTTAAGCTGTGTATCACTCCCTCTAGTTCTGACGTAATCGTAAATTTTGATCATCTTTAAGATGTGTACGAAATGATCATAAATATTCATTCCTTTTGTCATGTCTTCATGTTTCGAATGTACATAGTTGTAAGACTTCTTGATATTGCAAATAAAATCAGTTGGTGTGCTCTTAATTATTTCGCATTTAAAATCCATATATATAAAACCACTCAGTCACGTTTATAACGAGGTACTAATTTATTCATGTATTGTTGAATGCTGTCTTTCATTGTATTCAAGTTCAATACCGCCACGGGAATCGAATAATTTATTTTATAAACTGCCTAACTTCATTGTTAATTTAATGTTTCCAACGAGAATACAACAAGTTTATCGGAAATTCCTTTAGGCCCTGACAAAGGGATGAAAGTTAATCTACATACTTTTAAGAAAGTTCAGCTCCGCCAAAATACATAAGTCAAGTAAACGGGAAGTACATTGTCTCGTTTCGCTCGGAATTTGATATGGGTCACATCTTGGATTTTTTCTTCGTAATGGATGATATTATTTGCAAGAGAACACAAAGGAAATCCTCTAGTAGATTGCAGGGTTTAGGACAAAGCGGGCCTTAACAAAGGGCTTAAGGCGCGCCGACGCCACCCTGAAAATTTGTGTCATTGAATGGGCCACTCGAATTACTCTTCCCTTTGATACAGTCTTAAATTACCGGCGGTCGTTAAAGTTGACGTAATGACCAAATTAATATTTTCATAATCAGGCGCTCGTCTTGAGTGTGCAAGTGATTAAGTAGTAATCATTAATAATAGACCCACCTACATACAGTACCCGTATTCTCTTCAGAGAAGTAAGTAAAGATAGGTGTACATCATCACCTTTTCTTAATTCTATCAAAACTATATTTGTTTTATCCATACATTCCATCATAACATTTTTATTTAAATAAGCATTCGTATGGACTGAGATACAAACGGACTATTCACAACACCATGAATAGCACCACTGACCTTATTTCCAACATTCACTTTAATTCCAATAGCGCGTACATTTATCTTCTGCAAAGAAAACACTAGCACTGACCTAAGCGAAACAAATGCCATAACGAACTTCCATTTAAGAATGAAGGGAAGCTAAAAAACAACTTTCCATTGGAAGTGGGTGGCAAGCGGAAATTTTTGGACAGTTTGTTTTGTTTTCCATTTTCATAAATTCGGTTATAAATTTTGTGAACACAAAAGGATTCTTGCCAACTGAACGCTAACTGGGTCGCTTACACAATAGTTTCAAAATATAGGTGGCCAATATTCGCAGAAGGTACTTGTATTGGATCTTTCAAATGTTTTCTTTGTTCTACGAATTATGAACATTAATTTATTACATTTACTTCCTTACATACATTAAAAACCTCAGTTTTAATATATTTTGTTAGTCTTATATGGTCTAGAAGTTTTATCACAAATAATGTATACAAGTCCAGTGGTGACATCATCGCTGTTCAGTTACATACTTACGTTAAGTGCTTTCTTACCTTTTGAAACTACGGTTACAAATGACTGCATCATATGTCCAAATTATCCATAACATACGCTAGACGGCATCCAAATATAAAATGCTAAATAAAAGCAAGCACTACAGAAACAAAGCTGTACGTGAGGCAAATTATTTATGTATCGCCGCGGTCGGTCTAATTACGTGAGACCTTTGTTTTGCACCCTTGTGCCGCGGACGCTACTTTTTACCTTTTATCTGCGATGGTACACACGTGCATCAAAGCTGGAGAAAAATCCCTATGTTGTAGCTCGGATTAGCAGCAACGTCGAGGTAAACAACAAGCAAAAGGTTTTAATTAACCCAGCTCATAAATCTTTATCCGCTTACATTCAGGTAAAGCTTCTAAGTATGAAAAGCAGCCTTTCATATCTGCAGGGTGTGGGTATTGCTAAATGAAATATTCTATTAATCGATCAGCGAGCTTACAATATGGTATCGTTCGATTTTTGTTCAGTTTATGTTTTGCTAGGAATTTCATTTATTTAATGGACGATACAAATAATTCGTAATTACTGAGAAGTTTTAATGATATGTTGTTAGTAAATAAACCACTTGTGCGAGATAATTCAGATAACATGACTTCAAAGATATATAAGGATTCAACAAACAATGAATAAGTATTGTTGTAGGAATATGTATGAAAACCTTATCAGGAGAAGCCTATTTTTCACCATCATCTTTAATAATGGAATTGAGCTTCGCGATTTATCACTTGCAAAAAGAGATTTTGCCTGATTTATGTTTACAGCGTTTTAGCTGAAGATTAATACATTTTTTTATTCATATGAACCCATAACCCAAATAAATTATTACGAAAGCAGGGCAAGAATAAACATAATAATATTATCTACGCTCGAACGATTGTGTAAAATTTTCTAATTAAAAAGTACATTAATAAACGCTACTTTATTTATCAATTCTACTTGAAAGTTCATCATTAGCCTCAAACTACGAAGTAGCCAAAATCATAGTGAAACCCTGAGGCCAACATGTGAAAAGGGAGTGAAAGTGCGTTGCAGCTAAACACGCTGTTGGTATGATAAGGAGCGCGAGACGTGGTGTGTGAGGCGCGGCAAGCGAGAGTGATGCGTGCGCTCGGAGCGAGGCGACGGAGGGGCGGGGGGTGCGTGGGAGGGGAGTCACGCCGTATCGATTGCCCCAGTTGAGAGCGGGCCGGAAGTAATGATAGAGCAGGATGCAACCACCGCCTGATCCCACTGACGACGGACAATCGTTCTCCTAGTGCACTCACTAAACAAATATTGACCGAGATAATATTTAATCTTCCTCCTCCTTCGTCTAATGTAATTTCCGATAATACGTTTTTTTAACAGATCAGTCCTGTTCGCTGAAAGATTGGAGTGTTGAGTTTTATTTGATTTTCTAGCTCTGCGCGGATTGTGTGGCTTATCTGGGTTAACTTTGCTCCGGGATTATTCGCAATATCCGTAAAAGTATATAGGTATAGCATGAGCCTCACGACAAAAACGAGAGCTCAAAGTTGCTCAACATAAATTAGCACAAACTTTGAGGCAGTCATCAAAGTAAACAACTTGACGGAGCCGGGCGTGGAAGTGACATTCTGCTTATATCTATCTGAACAGATCCGGTAATAGCTTCCTCAAGCTCGATGTCAAAGTTCTCATAAGATGCTTCTTAGCTAAGGCGTTAAGGAAGATAGTTTGAAAGGTCTCGAAACTTGATTACGGTTTGCAAAATTCGATATTGTCCATGAAACAACAGATCTTCGGTGCTTCGGGGCTACCTCACAATATAGCAATAGTAACTTCTATCGCGTAGCCTGAGCGTCCATTGCTACGGTTTATCCCTTATCGTACATTGACAGCGTGACTGGGTCAATACAATATAAATGGAATGAATTTATTGATCGACGCGACATCGTTTAGGTGAGCCATGAAGATCCAACGAAGTAGAGTTGGTATTTAATAAATTGATAGTGATACTACCTATAACAAGTATTACGGATCATCGTTCAGCTCAGCGAGTGGTATCTATATGGATTACGATGTTAATATCGTGTGTTTTAGTACGCAGTGGGTATGAGACATTAATCCCACCCTTATAAACCGCGGTGTTTGCCGTCATCAAAATCGTGTCCATCATGGGTTATATCGATTTTACGATGGACCGACCAAAGTCTTCTTGCGACAGAGTAAATTGCGATGGAATCTGAGCCGACGTTCACATCCAATGATAATAAAGTGTAAAAGAGTCGTCGTTTTAACGTCCGCTTTATGGGCACTTCCTGGGAGGTCGTAAGATGCTGGGTACTTGCAGGATAAAGATTGTTATACGCGCTTTGCCAATCGCAGCCCTCTTAGTCGACAATTTAAGTACGAACCCAATGTTTGATCAACCATATACTCGTATTTTATTTCATCTGCATAGACGATTCTTACTACTGGATATATTAAACTTTTACATCCACTTCTTGATCTTCATATCCCCAAAATATATTTGAAGCAAGCGTATGACTAAAGCTCATACACTACAATGATTTTCATAAATAAGACTTTTAATAAATTAAATGCCTCTTTGTATCAGTGATTAATTGGTATGTTCTAGAAGTAGAACAGAAATCTTATTAAAATAAAAGTGCACTATAACTTGTTTACATTTTATATGCAATCTGTAAAACAAAGGAAGAGCTTTAATTGAGAGGAACAAATTAAACGTTATAAAATGAAGATTCGTACTTAAAGAGGCTCAGTGTATAAATAAACTTGAGAATTCAATTAGGAAATGAACGGGAAACGGATTTGCTTGGGATTCACTTAAACGGCGTACACGGCTATTAAAAAGATTCAACGTTTCAAACGACTGTGAAGTTACTTTACATCTCTATGAAATATGTACATAATAAATTCTTGTTGACTGCTGAATTTTGTCGCAGAAAAACAATGAATTCGTTCGATTGAGGTCAAATTTTATTAGGAATCTAGTACTAAACAGAAAATCTCAGGTAGTTTATATCATTAAATTTCGAACAAGTTGTTTTAACCAAATTTCAAAGCCGAATCGCAAAAATTCATTAATTTTAATAATATTGTGACAAAACTCGCCTATTAATCGAGGGTGTCAATGCTTTTATGCATGTACAGATAAAAAGCACCATTATATTTAATACCGACTATCGTATCTATATTCCTATCACACCAAACTCCTAAATGAACACGCTAACCTCTGCCTACCTTACAAGGGATGACGTCTCCACGAAAACATTCTTTCTTATTAGACTTGTAAAAAATATGATTAATAATAGGCACCAGGACCCCTGTTCAATTCATTGCGAATACTTTGCAACGCTTTCGTTTCAAGGCCAACATTTCCTGAAGCCATTAAAATTTTACGATTGAACTGCTGAATTGAATGGCAAAGTTAGGTGAAATTGTATCGAGGGATGATTTCATGTGATGTTCGACGGGCTAATTTACCGATGAAGTATAAAATGTTTATTTGCATGGCAATAATAATATAAGTAATAGTATAGTAAAATGTTTAATTGTGTAAGGCTTGTAATGAAGGGGTTTTGTTTTTGGTAGGTAATAATAAATAAATAGGTCCAATAGGTAATATAATAATAAGTAATATAACATAATAGGTAATGAATAAATAGGTATTTTATACTCTTTGCATACGATATTAGGGTTATCTATAGTTACGAATATTTGACAAGTATACAATCGGCCCATGACTCATAAATCACCTTTTCAGCGAAGGTTCTAAAAAAACATCTTATTAAATAGACAACACATTTCTCATAACGAATACTTTGAATATGGGTAATACGTGAATAGCATTACTGAAGCGAATAACTCTTCTGAAGAAGGAACATTATCTAATCAAACCACATTTTCCTATCACAGGCTGTAATGAGATATTCTTTCCTGTTTTGTTATGAGACGTCCCGGATCTTATTACATTAAAGCAAGTGACACAACATGTCTTGCAACTTCGAAGTGAAGACAAGGATACGGATGTATTGGAAGAAAACAAAAACAAAGTCGCGCGAACTCGAGATTACTTCAGACAACATTTGAATGAGATTATACGTATGTATGCATGAATACTTAGAGAAAACAGTGATCATTATGAGTTTTATCCGATTAATGATACATTGCAATATTATTTTGATGTATACAATTTGGTGAGTAAAGACATTGTAACGAAATCTTCATATTTCTAAAAAAGTTAAGTATCTCTATACGTTCCCATGTTTTACCTTTTGTCATTATTGGTAATCATTTTCAGAAATAAGGCAGTTTCAGATAAGTGAAGACCAAAGCAATACAAAATTATTGGTGGACACTCAACTTCCAGCTAACTCAAAAGGGTTTTACTGACGTGAATATGTATGTATGTGTTTTCACTCTAACTTAAATTGTGTTGCTCCAATTTGCGAAGAAACTCGCTGGCAATAAATTTAAAATAAAGCTTGAAACGACTCTAGGGTTGATAGAGAAACCTTTAAACTACTTCAAGGCAATAAAAGTTAAGACCAGTTTTAAATTAGAGCAATCCTAGTTGTTTAATGGCTCTTAAGCCCTTGTTTTAGAGTTGTCAGTCGCATGAGTGCAAAGAGGAGATAAATTTACAAGTCTACTAGGCAGAAGCGATTGCCGGCCGGCACTGGGGCACGCGTGTAATTACACCTATTGTCTAAAGGGTACGTTCCACTTACTGGCAAGATTGAGGAAAATTACCTGGTGGTTTTTCATGATTGTGATTTAAGCACTGCATCGTGTTCTATTTGAATGTTTAATGGATAAATACGGATTGGTTACTGGATTATGGGTACTTTAGAAAAAGTATATGAAAACTGAAGTTATTAAAAATAGAACTGGTAGTCTCTTTTATACGGCTTTTATACAGAGGTTTACCACATTTTCTTACCTATACAACGATTTAGTTTAAATTCATATATTGATTGGAGATAAATTAACCTTTTGTAAGTACAAATAACATTTACAATTTAAAATTATTATGCCATATAAAAAATATTCAAACTCTTTTGAAATAGACTCGAGGGCTGTAATTTGAAAGATACTTAGTTGAGCGTAGCTAGTGACGTCGCAGCCAGAATTTTCTCAGCAAATCCAAGTGGAGTCTGACAGGCTTGTACTTTGAAAGGAGGTGAAACACGGAAACACACTAGCTTGCTCACGGGATGTCTAACAGCTCCCCGTTTCCGTCATGAAGCTGTGCTCCAAACATTTGCGTCGAGGATATAGAATTGTCACCCAATATTAGAGAATAAGATATAAGTTTTAGGTGGCAATTTTACCAAATTATAGGAATCTTTAACGAGTTAATTATGATGTTTTATAATCTAGGTAGATATAAAGCAACTGGTCTCGGATTTATCAACGCTTATGATATATCAAATTACAAAATATTAAATACGTTACAAAACAATATGAAGTATCGCTGTTTTTAAGCCATAGAAGATTAGAAGGTTATAACGAACAACAATGAAACGAACACAACTTAGAATCAAAGATGATACATAAACCATTGAACAGGTTAACAGCTCATCGCTTTAAAATAGTTCAGCTTTCAAACTCAACACGATACAACAAAATCAAGCACCGCTGTTTAAGCCATAGAAAGTTGGAGGGCTATATCATGAAACCTCTCAATAAGAACACAATATTCTGGGGTATTGTGCCCCTGGTCTCTCGCCTTTTATTAGGTGCACTTATAGACACAAAGGACGAGAAGAAAGATCACGCAATTCATTTTATTTAATTGCATCCAGTGGTAGCTGTGCAGATCACAGACTTAGGGTGAGAGCACTCCTATTATTATTGCTAAATATTACGTTTAGGCATGGGTCTTTATTAACAAGACTCTAAAAAGTGGATAGTACCTCACCCAGTTTAATAAGAATTTCATATTTATTGACCTGTAATGAGCATTTGGATCGAAATTTTTAGTTTTTTATTTATGTTACAATTAAACCGTAACACATTTTTTATTGAGAGAAGGGTTCCTCACTTTTTTATACTACTTCAACTATATGCATAGTGGTTTATCCCAAAACATTAAATAATATTAAATAACATCAAATAAACTACGCCAAATTTAAAGCTATAGCGACGCAGGTGTATATACTACGAATTTTCGTAGTGTTTGATGGATTATGAGTTATAGTCCCTGCTGAGCAGGTAAAAAATCTTCTTTACTAAACTCGTGTATCTTAAAAGTACATTACAACTTTACTCCTCCTTAAGGAAGCTCTATTATTGAGCCTTAAACTCCTTCTTAAAGTAACCGATACCGTGTTCTAAAAATATAAGTAAAATCAATAGAAAAATAATACGATAATGGGTCTTGAGAATTGACAAAGGAACATCGTCTGCCGAGGTTTTGCCTTACGAAGGGCTTTTATTGATCCCTGGATGGAGTGGCCATTAGTGAACGAGTAACTCTATATGTCGACAGGGTTCTCTAAAAGAATCACCTACATAAAGTATGTACATATTATAAAATGGTATCACTTCCTTTATTATATTAGTTCAGGTAATTTGTGGTAATTTATTAGAAAAGGTAATCCATCATCAGTATTTAAACATATCGGTTAGTATGAAGAACTTTGTAGTATTTTTATGAGTCATTCCGTATAACGCGTATAAAGGACGTTAGATACATTAACGAATGAATCTAATACGAAAATTTACTATATCTACGCGGATACTACCATTTCTAATGGGGTGTCTAGCATGGAATAACCTTATACACGGTAATTTCTAAAACATGACCATAGCAAGAACTAAAGAAGGGAGCCCAATAAATCATTGAATCAATTGAATACCGAAATTTAATGAAATGTTTCAAAAGTAACATTATACAACGGTTCATTGCTATTATATTTGTCCTGAAAGCTTCAAAACACGCATAACCATCAACAAAATGTCGAGGCTTTGGGGCAACTAAGAGGCAGCATAGACAAAACAAAGGATACGTGGTGTCAGTGCTCAAGCAAAGACACTCGACGAAAATGACGCAAATCCTAGCAATGGCGGATGGATGCCTCCTATTCTCCAAATCCACAGGACTCAACGGTCTCAACAGAATGGAACTTTCAGTCAGAATGAAAAGCTGAAATTTTATATTTTGTCTATTCGTTTGTAAAAAGTATTTGTTTGAACTTTGACATACATATTTAAGTACTGTTTAAAACTAAGAATGTGACACTATTGTAATCAGATACACCACTGTCTGCATATCTTCTTTAATAAATAATCTACTTATGCTTCATTTTCTCTTTTCCATCAGTTTAGCATTATTTAACTTATTCATAAACACTAATATTATTCAACAATTGAATTCACACTATTGTAATGACATCCTCTTACGTATGTGTCTATTTAATAACCACACTATTACCATAATAGCTAGTAAAACTATCAAACAAAGAATCACTTCTAGTTGTTGTTCGCTCTGCAATGAGCCGGGTTATTACTGCCATCTCCCGCACTCGCGTAGGTAATGCCCGAGTACAAAACATTTAAAGCGCACTGCGGTGCCAAGATAAGCCGCCCTGTGTTTGTGTCAGTCGCGACCTAACCTCTTTGTATGGTTTAGTGAATGGGCGAGTCAAGAGCACAGTTTAGACAAAAAGAACACGTGGAAGTGTTAGTTGTTTAGGAAAGATGCTTTTAGTAATTATTTTGTGATTCAGAGGGAATCTTAAATGCATGTTTATAGTTATACGTAAACATAAATATTGCAGTATGCATATTTTAAAAGATAAGTTAGCGAATTGTATGTGAATTGAAAAATGACATTGCGCATAACTAAATGGATCATTGAGTGACACATTAGATGTATATTTCTTTATTTAGTCAGACATCAGAGACAAGGATACGCCATACTTACTATACTATTACTTCGTAATCAAAAGAGTTCTAGATATGTTTAAAATTCATATTATATAGCTCTATGAGTACAAGTAACAGTTTTTAAGTCGACTAAACTGCACAAAGGAACCTCCATGAGACTTAGAAGGTTTCTGGCTTTTGCTGAAACCCTTTCTGCCTAGCTTATGACTACTCTAATGTGGTTACGCGTACTTAGTCGTTTTAGCTTGTGTGTTTCACCACACGGTTCGACTTAAATTTGTACCTTATACATGATGAATGACTTAATGCGTTGTTACTGAAATTAGGCCTCATATGTTTTATTAAGTCCTTTAAGGCTTAACAGTGATTTTGATATCTCAAATGCGAATAAGGACTTTAAATAAAAAAATATAAAGTGATCGGCGGTGACCAAACTTCTAAAGCTATGAAGAAATTTTAAGTAGACATATTATATTTTGTATATTCTTTAATCCTCTTCATGCATATGCATTTTTAGTTAATGTTTACTTTAACTAGTATTTTTAAAAAGCTTACAAGATTATCAGTTTAAATAAGTCAGTGAACTCCGCGCTGCATCCATCACAGTGGCATGTCAACGTTCTAAGTGAAATAAACGAGAAAAGATTCATCAGCTAAAAGAGCCAAGTTCGCTGAAGTTTAATTAAAGTCTCAATAACGTGTTCGCGATGACAAAGGGTGTGTATGTCGCCGCCCCTGGTAGCTGTCGCACGTTCGACGATTGCCATTAGTTTACATATAAATGGGACTCGTTTTACATAATCCATCCGATACGATGGTGGTAATTTGTTTTGAACACAGAGTAAAAAGATAAGTTTGGAACAGCGAGCGTGGAGCTTTAGATATGACTGAAATGTTTTGTGGAGTAACTATTTTGCATAATACTTGTGTTGGTGTAGAAGTTTAGTATAAGAAAAAGAAAAAAGTGCCATTAAGAAAACCGGCAAATAATATTTCTAAATATAAAAAAATATGTTTCAAGTTCAATTTAACTAAAAGCACATGATATATGTGACTGTTAAATTTAATTATTTTTATTGCTTACTTGTCCTATTTCGCGTTCATTTCTTCTAAAAGTTGATGTATTATAATTATCAAATCATGTTTTAACCAATAGCTTTGCCTTTAAACACTTCGTAATTCCATATAAAAAGAACTATAGACTATCTTGAATAAAAAAATCTTCAGAGAATCAACATACCATAATTTCATAGTCTCTTCCATACTTGCTCTGTGGCAGTTACCGCGGTTCCGCGTCACCGCCCAGCTCCAATATCAGATTGACGGATAACGAGAATAAAGTTGAGCGGGTTATTATGAATATTGATGGCTCGCAATAAATAATCAATACACTCCTGCCTCTAGTGTTGCCATAACTAATGATTGTCATTAAAATTCTATGGATTTATTTTGCATATTGACTTTGAAGGATTTACGCAATAGGGAAACATAACTAGTAAGAATAAATAAATTTTTAAAGCATACTACATTATATTTAAGTTTATGAATAATTATTGAAAAATTATATAATAAATAACTGCTAAAAGGTGAGAGAAATATTCGTAGCAACTATTCGTAGTTCTAAATAACATAGAGTTGTTAGTGAAAACTTTTTGAAGCTCTCACTGTAGCCCGTTTGTTAACTAATGCTGGAATGTCAGTTGACGCAAAGGTAGCAAATATGCAGCTTTGTCATGGCACAAAAATTATTTGATACTAACTGGAGATTCCTGTATCCTGGAATAGAGGAATGTTTTTCCCGGCATGTTAACTTTTTACTAAAATATACAAAAGGATAGGAATGTAATATTTGTATCGACTTTTAGTATGGAAGTTAAACAACATAAGTATAAGTTTTTGGAGAAAATAATAGTTTGAGTGTATGCAAGCTAAAACATAAAAAATGTCTTAGTTGCGTTAATCACTAAAACACTCATAAAACAAAGATAATGATCTGAATATATTTGAACGAAAATATTTCATAGAACAACTGACTTAACAATTAGCAAGTTCGGGTCTAAATCAGAGTATTATTGTCTTAGGAATCTTGTTATTACACTTTAAGTCGTGTTTGCAATTTAAACAAGTTGTGAGTTATTGCTCTCAATGAGCATATTCATTGGCAGTTGAGCCAGCAGCCAATGTCGACTGAAGGCCGGTCGTGGCTCCAGAGTGACCTACGGCGGCCCCTAGCATTGTTTGGCTCAACTTCACTAGCACAGAAGTTAAATTACTATTTCCAAATGCAAATCCACGGCACCTGGATGCTGACAGTTTATGTAATAGCACAGAACCAACGAATTAATTCGCGAAACTCCGACCTGTCTCAAACGAAACTGTTTTTGATGCGCTGGTTGGTACATTGTTTTGTTTGCTGTTTTCAGGATGGAGTGTTTGACAGGTATTCCATGTTCCAATTTCAGTTTTCAACTTCGGAGGAATCGAAATCTACTTTGGACGCCGATTGGTTGTATGTGGGTTCTGATCTATTTATGAAATTGCGATGTTTCTACGAAATCTACTATGCTCGCATACCTATGGCTCGTTAGGGATACACTGAATTTTGAGTGATCAAACTGTAAAAATGGTATAAAACAAAAAAATAATCATTTTTTTCCCTAACATATTGCGAATAAAAATGAATAATTATAAACTAAATTAAAGGACAGTTCCCCCAGCCTAGTCCACTACATCTGAAAAAACTGCCCTGAATGAATTCGTGACAGTCTCCGCCCTTCCTTTGAACGAACCTTTGATGGGCATGTCAGCAGCAACGCACCAGACGCTGTGTACACGTGCACTTGATTGAACTCCAAATTACACTTTTAGGCCTTTGCCACCCGAGCGCTGTTCGGCTGTTTGCCCTCACACGCCGACACTTCACACCAACTATTCATACACTCGTATACTTATCCAAGCAACATACGATATGGTTCACTAAACGGAACATAAAGTGGGACTAAATATAATAATGAACCCTAAAAATAGAAATGAATTCTCGGAAAGCTTTAGCAATGAAAGAAAAGTTTTGTCCGTAAAAAGTTGTTTGATCTTTATATTTACCGGGTATCTGAAGGTGAATTCAAGAAGCTTATTATAGTCACTCAAGTGAGTCGAGATTAATATCAGCATGTTTAATAAGAGCGGTGCGGTGAGAGCCGTAAACGACTTTGATACTGGCCCGGCTCGGAGGATGCGAATGACATCTCTTTGATGATAAAGACACGAGATAACTTTGCAATTTTCGTGTTGTTACTTGATGACGTGTTCCCGTGAATTTGTCGTATCCTGCAAATTGCCTTTTGGTATCCTGGGATGAGATATGCCTTGCTCTGATGAAGGTCGAACTCATTATAAACAATTTAAATGAGGTGTATAATGCAGATACATTTGATGAGAACAAAAGTTCATACCTATATGTTTACTTATGTCGCACGAATTGTTGCTTGTTTACGGTTCCCATTTAAATCTAAATAAATAAATATATATAGACTTCACATTTATAGTATTTATGTATACTAAAATACAAAGTGTATTTTTATAAATTCATATTGAATTCAAAAATATAACATAATTCTAAATAGAACATTTTATTTGTGCACACGATGAATAGTCTTTCGAGTTCACTCAATGTCTCCCATTCAACGTTTATCTCGGATTAGTGGGCCAGAGTGCCGCAATAGAAATGATGAATAAACACATCGAACAGAACAACCCTACGAAATTTGTCACCACGATTATGTCAAACACAAAAATAATCCTGTCATCTATTTGGGCGACGTATTCGAGCGACCCTCGCATTCAAAGGTTGCGAGGTATTTAGGGTACTATGGTATTGCGAATTGCCGTGACAGTGGATGTAAAAAGTGAAAAGTGGAGATTATAGACTGCGTGAGGTGATCAGACTCTTTGAATGGGCGAGGGAGCGACTCACTTTGTCTACGGGTGGCGTTGCCATGGCTTATTGGGGAGACTTGTTCATGGAAATATTGTGTTTACTTTCACCCTGAAGTGATGAAAGAATATATGTATGTAACATGTGAAAATAATGTATGTATGAAAATAAGTTTGAAAGAGCAAAGATGTTTCTTTTTTATTATTATTATGTTGTAAAATAAAAGAGGAAACATGAACATATTCCTTAAACATAAAGTGAGTTTACGTTTTATATCTTATTTTTCTTAAATGTACATAAAGCGGCAATATAGCCAAGAAACTTTTCAAATTAAAACTACAACTTCAATCTTTCCCACCGTATCCCATTTACAGAAATAATCAATCAAATAAAAGTTGCAACTGGAAAGTTAGCAATAAATAAGGAGAGTGGAAATATATCGAACGAAACGCGCAGTTCTAGTGATTCCCTTTCTTATTAGTGGCGCAAACATTTCAAAACTTATGCTCGGTTGCTCGAAACTTACCGTGGGGACTTAAGTGGTTTCCTTTTACCAACTACAGAGAGGAGAAACCCACCAACACATATTAATACGCTTTTACTGAGTTGCCACAAATACCAATTCAGTTGGTTCAATTCCCTGAATTATTTATTACATGGAAATAAATTGATACTTACTAAAAACGTGAACCGAGAGCTTGTAAAGTAAAATCTGAGGCCAGTTTCTAGTATTTCATTCAATGAATTCACAAACAGAAAAACAGAATCAGTGTTTATGAAAAATTTCAAAACGAAAAGCGACACATTAAAAAAACTAATTAAAGCGAAAAGTCAACGTTGACAAATAAAACAAGCGTTCAGCAAAGAGCGGCAAAGAGCGTTTGCGATGATCCGAAATTACATTTTTAATCAGAGCCTGACCACGCCTTGGGTGTTGTGAGCCGGCCGCCTATTCATGAGTATCTAAAGGGCATCATTTCGGTGGCTCATTTTGCGAGCGTATGTTAATGGACTTTATGTGGTGCGTGATGGGCCCTGACATGTGTCGGCTCGAAAATTAAGTCTGAAAGCAGAGGGTGGCCGCTCGAACGACAATCTACGCAATATCAGCGCCGCACAAAGACGTTAACACATTATTTGCGTCCCGATGGGTGTTTTTGACATGCGACCTGTCATTCATGTGAATATTAAATAGCAGAGCGTCCGTTTATTACGTCCAAATACTATTTTATGGGGCATTATAAGCAATGTTGCTTTGGTTATGTTGATCCAAAATGGGTTTTGTGCAAGTGTTTCATATAATCAAACTAAATTGACTTGTTGTCTTCTTATACTTACTAACTACTAACACTTAAGTCCTGAAATTATTCAGGCATACATTTGTCAGAGTTTTGTTTTTGTGAAAACATGTAATGAGACTCTAAATCTAATTACTACCTACAACTAATTACTACCCCAACAAACATTCTTAATAACTTTCTGGCACGACCGATTAATAAATACATTATACAAATACCACATAAGGTTAGGGGAACCACAACAAATCCTTCTGTTATTAGACAACGCATTTCGAAATTGCTCCAATTAATCCCTTATTAAGTATTAATACAAACCATTTCATTTCATAACTGTTTACTCCCACAATACACCTACTAGTCAGTATAGGGAAATTAATACAATACGAGAGTAATTAGAATTGAAATAATGCTAATATAATATATTATAATGTGTCAGCATGTACGTACAACTTGGATATGAAAATTTTAGTCACACTGCAGTGATTATGGAGAAACAGCTGAATAAAGAAATTCATTATTTTACAATGTTTCGTTATGAAGCTTAACCTTTTTGGAACACATGTCGAAATTACATATGCCAGACCAAACATTCAATAGTGGATAACTGCGTGTAATTGTCGTGTTGCTGTATATTGATGCTGACCATGTTTGTGGCCGCAATGTTGAAATGTAGTTTTTAATTTCTGACAGTCCTTAATACCCATGTTCTTTGACGTAAACTCTTTGTCTCTGTCAGGGTTGAACCTCTAAGCATTAACCCAAGTAATATGAGTCCACGCAGCTCTCTCACTTGGTTACACAAATGTAGATGGATTGCGAACTCGGTTGGGTTCCAAAGACAATCGCTCAGTGCCACCGCTAATTGAAAATTCCAGTCAGCCTCATTTAATTCGCGATTGCCAATAGAAAGGACAATGTCACTTAAATTTCAATCCCCGATCAATTTAATTGCTGGTCAACTTGAAAGCGACGGGGACGAATCCAAATGCTGATGGTGCCTATTGTTACAAGTACATTTGGTTTCCAATTACGCGATTGTTTACGTTAATTCCATTCAATTTATATTGGAATTAATAAAGCACTTTTGGTATTTGAAATTGGAGAAAAGCGGTTTATATTATTTTTGTTTAAATCGAAACGTGTAATATTTAATTGAGGTTGGAAAATTTCCACGGTAAGAGCAATGACGTTACTAATAATGAATATTAGTTGTAGTGTATTAAAAGTTGGTCCAATAATCTATAATTGGTGTAAATAAAACACATAAACTCATTTCAATTTTATTGCACCATAAAAGGCACACATTCCACAGCTCCTTTAAAGTGTGTAATTTAAACCGCCCCAATATCAATAGAAAGTAATTAAAGACTTTTGTTCCGAAACGAGAATTAGTGGCGAACGGTGAATGTGAGCTTGGCGGATAGGTATTAAAATATTTTAACCAGGCTATGAATATGCAAGGACACGCGCGACGACGACTAACGATTTGCTCGTTTTTGGAGCCCGCCGACTCCCTCTGCCGCTAATTGCGAGAAGAACGAACACTTACGGTGCCTGTTATCGCTTCCAATAAATGTTGCTGGAATGCCTTAAAGGTGCAGGGTATAGTTTTGAGATCAAGCTGCCTAGGATATTTTGAAAATATTAGTAAATTTATTATGATATTTTAAGGAAAACATATGTCAAATCGAATACTAGTACTTTATTTATTAGATTAAGGGGTCTTTCTGTACTTAACACATATATTAATCTTCATATTTCTAAAATATGTTATAAGGTTTACTTTGACAATTGATTTTAATTATAATATTTACTTTTCAGCTGAATTCGTAGCTACCTTTATGTTCTTTGGGCAATTTGACCAAGTTCCAAGCCCTAAACAAAAACACAGAGACGAGAACTTTGCAAGTGATATAAAAAGTAGTGGTTGCTAATTACAAATCCGAGTATACTTGTGATTTCGAGCACGCAAAGTTGGAGTTAGTTTCCAAGGGTAGAGATAAAAGAGGCTTCCTGAATCTTGCTAAACAAGATCCAAGTTTCCTTGAGTGCAGTTGCCGTAGTGCTCGGAGCTCCATCAAGCCTTTTCAAGTGTGATTAAGGTTGAATTGAGGTCGGAATGGACCTATCTATTCAATTAAAGCTGCATCCGACCGTCTGGTTAAACTTTTATACAAATATACTTACCTACTTACGGTCTTACATAAGATCTTGAAACATTAACGAGGCAAACCTGGATTACAGTAAATAGAAACAGCGCGAATATATTTAGATATTTAGAAATACCTATGTATGCGTAAAAATATACTAGTAAATTCATAGGAATTATTATATTTATATATAAACACACACTAACCAGTGGCGATAGGCATTACTTAGTTAAATTATATCCAATGGGCGTGCAATTCTCGTGTCTGGCCAAAACAATCAATTTGATGAAACAACAATATTAATCAAACACCTGCACAATGCGGGCCTACCTCCAACAACGCTCCAACGTTGGAGATAATTTTATTAACGCTAGAGAACAATAGGCAATATTTGCTCGCCTATCCGTATGTGCATCACGAGCCAGAACACAATAGGTCACTGGAGTGATAATTTGATGCATTCCACATTGTCAACACCTACCGTTTACTCGCCATGTGCTGGCTTACTAAACGACTGATTGTTCGCTGTTTTAGGGACCCACGCTACTTCTATTCGGATGTGAAATTTTAAATGATAGTCGTATGTAGGCTATATTAGTCACTCTGTAATAAAAGTTTTTCTTTTTAGAGTCTAGATATGGATTGTTAATAAATGGATTCTATAGCAATAAATAATTTTTTTGATTGCGTATTTTAGTTACCGCACACCTATGTACAGTAAGACACTTTACGTTTAGAACTCCATAAAATTTCACAACCATAAGCTCATGGATGACAAACAACTATTTAAGTTACCAGGTTCAACTGCACATTGTATTTTGACCCCATTCAGCCCATATTTCACCAGATAACCAACATTAGCACCCTAAATGAGACTCTTCCACAGTCGCAGATAATATTGGGCCGCATAATCCGTGTGCGATGGACATCGTTATTCAGTGGTACACAATTGCTCCTGAATAGCAATCCCTGTCTATTGTCTGCAACCAGACGCGTGCATTCGCGCACCTGTGCGTCATTATTGCTGCATGGTATCACAAAAATCTCACAAAGCATTTCGGAGTAATTGCTAACTTCGTATGTTCGAGTTGCACAGTTCATTACGTGAAGCTGGATCTTATATTAGGAGTACAATTCAGTTCATATTATTTAGTAAATTTAAAAACTTACTGTTTCTTAGCAAATATCATTAATTAAAGAATACTATTAATAACTTTAAGGCAGTTGTCTTCCGTTAAACCTGATTAAAAAAATTCTTTTGGTTTCAATTCACTGAAGATTAGATTATTTTGTATAAGGTAACAAATATACATATATGTATGTATGATTAATAGCAAACGGGACTTATCGCGTATGTTTTTAAATAATAAAGTTTACCTTTATTAACCCGACGTTTCGGCTACGTTGCAGCAGCCATGGTCACGGGCAGACTGACGACGCATATTTCTTCGCCTCCAACGCAGCGCCCTGTCAGATTCTTCTCCGACTACCCTCACTGCTTCGTTATTATTAAACACACGCGACCTACACACTACACTCACAGTATCTTGTGGCTTCACACGATCATGCTGAACCGAATGTCGATCTATCACGGTATTCCACGCCGAAGACAGCAGAAGAAGCTGCAACGTAGCCGAAACGTCGGGTTAATAAAGGTAAACTTTATTATTTAAAAACATACGCGATAAGTCCCGTTTGCTATTAATCATGAGTATAAATCGCGAATCTCTTAAAACTATAATTACAAACCGATACGGGCCGGAAGTTGTAAACAAAATTAAACATCTTGAATCACTTCGTAAAAAACGTGTACGCATTGAAAGCTCGTTGTGTTTTCTTTTGAAATGCCGTGATCATAACATTATTCCGGTTTGTTTGAAATTGAAACCTCGTAGTGATATTGTGGGTTCTGAAGTGATTCTACGTGACGCAAGTATTCGTCTTTTAAAACGTTTAATACGTAACCGCCATTGTGAATTAAACAAAGTGCATAGTGAGCTATATAATTTACTCTCGGAATGCAGTGCTGTGTTATCTACTAGTGATTTTGATTTGTGCGACCGAATTACTTACATACAAGCTACTACAACACGTAAGTTATGTGAGGCGTCGCATGAAAAGAAATTCACGAAGTTGTCGGATAGTGGGAAACGTAAGGTGGATTCTCAATGTTGTGTCAATAGCAATCGCCCAGACAAGCAGCTAGTAATCAACCGTACTGACCTTTCCCTTGACGAGAGCACACAGAGCATTCTAGAAAAGGGCTTTAATTTTGCAATGACTCCAAGAGCGATTCCAAAGGAGGCAATAATTTGTAGCATAGAGGAGGCCATTTCAATAAACAGAATACCCTCGAAGGAGGCGGACATTTTACGACAAGATGTGGCCGTTATCTTGCGAAAATCAAAATTGCCTAAGTCAAACGTTACTGCAGGTGAGCGAAAAGCATTGATGAACCTTAGAAAAAACAAAGACGTTTTAGTTCTCAAAGCTGATAAAGGGAATGCCACTGTAATAATGAATGTAGAAGAATATAACGCTAAAATAGGTCAGTTGTTGTCGGACACGAGTGTATATAAGTCGGTGTCGTATAACCCCACAGCGAGAGTAAATAAGCGAATACGTGAACTTTTGAAGTGCCATCAGAATGTCTTTACGGAGGATGAGTTTAAAACACTTTCACGACCCAGGATAACTCAACCACCTAAGTTATACGGATTGCCGAAGGTGCATAAAACGAATATGCCACTACGTCCTATTGTGAGTCAAATTGATTCACCTACGTATTACTTGGCAAAGCACGTTGCATCTGTACTGCAATCACTAGTGGGTAAAACTCCATCTTTTGTGAAGGATTCTCGCCATTTCGTCGCCATTATTGATGATCTGAAGTTGGAACCGGATGAAATTATGGTGAGTTTTGATGTCGAGTCATTATTTACCAACGTTCCAGTGAGGGATTGTCTTGATGTTGTTAGAACGTTGCTTGTGAGTCATGATCTTCATATCCATTATGCTGACTTGCTTGAAAATTGTGTGGCTGGGAATTATTTCATATACCAAGGACAGTTCTTTTTTCAAATTGATGGCGTGGCTATGGGTAGTCCTGTAGCCCCAGTGATGGCCAATATTTGGATGGAGCATTTTGAGCAGAAGGCTTTGAATAGTGGAGCTCAGAATATTAAACTGTGGTTAAGATATGTCGATGATATCTTTTGTATATTGAAAGGAGGCGCACAAGAAGTAGATAAGTGGTTGATATACCTGAATGCTATTCATCCGAATATAAGGTTCACTTGTGAGATGGAAATTGATAGATCACTTGCATTCCTTGACGTTAAGGTTATGGTGAGACCTGATGGCACACTTTCACATACTATCTACAGAAAACCTACACACACAGATCGGTACCTCCATGGATCCTCACATCATCATCCAAAACACATGGTTTCTGTGGCGACGTCTCTCACAAGCAGGGCTAGGGATTTGTGCGACCCTGAGCATATGGACGAGGAGCTGCAGTATGTTCGGGATGTACTTAGGAGAAATGGTCATTACGTAGGTACTAAGTTGGTAAACCGTATATCCAAAAGAGAGAAACCCCCGTGTGTGGATCGCGTGCCGGTGTTCCTGCCTTATGTGAAGGGTGTTACAGACAAAGTTGGAACAGTCTTGAAGAACTACTCGATCAAGCCTATTTTCGTTCCATCTTCGAAGGTAACAGACTTTCTGAGAACACCTAAAGATGTAATCCCGTACCAAACACCGGGTGTGTATAAGATTGATTGCAGCTGTGGGAAATCTTATGTCGGACAGACCAAACGAAGACGAACGAAGAAGCGGACAGAGTGAAGGAACACATTGCAGCGGTCAAGAAATTGGATACCAATAGGTCAGCAATAGCCGAACATCTACTAAACGAGGGTTCAAATCATTGGATTGAGCTTCATAAACCCACTGTGCTCTCTAATGAACGCCGATACTACAGTAGAATTGTACGCGAGGCGATTGAAATAAAAAAGCACAGTACATTCAATCGTGAAGGCGGTTACAAACTGTCTTCGGCGTGGAATACCGTGATAGATCGACATTCGGTTCAGCATGATCGTGTGAAGCCACAAGATACTGTGAGTGTAGTGTGTAGGTCGCGTGTGTTTAATAATAACGAAGCAGTGAGGGTAGTCGGAGAAGAATCTGACAGGGCGCTGCGTTGGAGGCGAAGAAATATGCGTCGTCAGTCTGCCCGTGACCATGGCTGCTGCAACGTAGCCGAAACGTCGGGTTAATAAAGGTAAACTTTATTATTTAAAAACATACGCGATAAGTCCCGTTTGCTATTAATCATGAGTATAAATCGCGAATCTCTTAAAACTATATGTATGTAGTTTATAAGGCTATTACACTAATTAACCCGTAAAGTTTTACTGTTTGAAAACTTGTAAATAAATATTTATTCGCGTTATTCATCGTATATTTTTTACCGTTTCGATGCTTTTCCGGTAGGAAATTACTGTCATTCCGTGAAGGAGAAAGGGATAATCCAGACGCTGCCGCTGCTGTAGGCAAACAGAAATAACTCTTCGATCTGAAAATATTTTGACATAATCCGATACCTGTCTGATACCAGATAGCAATAAATTACCAGTGCAAGTCCTAACTATAAATTAAACTTCTGTGTTTCTCTGCGTTATTCATATTTTTTTATCAAAATTGAGAGTTAATAGACTAATACAATATTTTATTGGTGTAATTATTAACATTAATATAAAATATGGATAGATCTTGTACAATGTATTCATGAAGTGTTTTTAAAATTGTATATTTTACACAAATTACATTATTAACTTTTTACTTTAATCTAATATTACATTCCCTTACATAAGGATTAACATAAGGAATATTATATCCAAACCAACTGACAGCCTTGACTTTTATAAGAAACATTTAGAGGCCTGAACCCCGAAATTCTTTTCCGTATATTTGTAACACGTTCTTGTGAACAGCGCAAAGACGCTTATTCCAAAACTGCCGCCCATAAAATCGATCATAAAAATAAATCCCCAATCAAATGAGGGAATAAAGAGAGACTTGGATTCCCTGGTTATCTCGCACGACATTCATGAAAATGAGGAGGAACTATTTCGTGGGTAAGGTGCTCCAACATGAATAGGAATGCGATACATTGTCAAGCACAATGAGACAAGAGATCTCTGTGTTTAGGATTGTACTGAAATGTTTCGTAATTTAAAAATGTTGGTTATTTACCACGTGATATTTATACACAGTAAAGCAGGTAAGCATGCTTAAATTTTGGAGTTGTTTATACATTTATGGGAAACGTAGACAAAAACTCTACCCCTATTACCAAAACGTAACAACATAGTTAAGCTATTGGAATGGTAAATGTATTATATTAATAGCATTAAGTATTCATGGATTTTTTATGTTCACTATATTCCAAAAATACTTAAAACAAATTCAGTTATTAATTAAAATAACACGGAGTCTAAAACAAAAACATGACAAAGTTTCATGTATTATTTTGTTTTAGACTTTTCAAATTCCTATCTTAGTTGCTGACGATCAGCGTTGCTTTATATGGAGAATTTAATTTGAAAACGTGGAAATCAAGTGTCGCCTATTCGCGCAAGTTTGCCTCCACAAAAGCCGCTTCTTGGCGAAGTTATAAAAATCCAGGATTCCGGAAATGAATTCGCTAACGCAATATGCGACGTCGGGTACAGGGACAAACTCATCTTGGTCCCTCCTAACCAACATACAAGTTTGTGATATTTAATATTTATGACGCTTTTCTAAGAACAAGATCTCGTATCTTCTGACTTACACTGTAACGACTGGAATACAATTGTATTCATTTGACTGTATTTATTTACTGACGATGAAATAATAAAAACATATTTAAAGTTGTAAATCTTGAGAAAAAGGGTTCTTTCAGGTCACGAAAATAGTTTCCGGTTTCCCCGGGAGAAAATGAATTTTCTTCTGCAAACAACTTCAATCTTTACTTAGAGAAACTTCACTTTTTTCTACCTTGCCTTGCCTAGATGCGATTCTACCGCTTTGGTGAATAAAACCTAAATCTGTGTGGACAAACAAATTATCCTAAAATTGATTGATACATACAAAGAAAAAGTAATCTAAGTAACTCAAAATTGAGTACTAATAATATAAAAAAGCAATTATATAAACTCAAACACGAGTAAAAAAGTGTCTACGAAATTCCAATGTTGTCAATGTAGCGTAAATTCATTTTTGTTTGTAAGCAAGTCGTTCCAAGTAATAAAATAGTGGTGGTAACAAAAGGTCAGCATTATATCTAGGGGAGTGGCTGACTTAAAACATTGATTGTGTTGATAAATAAAGTCGTTGTAAGTTCAGCGACGCTGAAAGAGGTGTTTGTCGGATTTATTACCTACAATTTCGATTTGTTTACTCAGTTGTTCAGATCCAATTACTTGGCACTGTTTCTGTACTTAATTAAAGGGACGCTTGATTACTTTCCCGCTGAGGGGCTTTGTATAATTGCTATTGTTTAGCAAATGAAGACAAATGAAACTTTAATTTAATGACATCGTCTCATCCACGTAGAAGCAAACAAGACTTAAAGTCGGGTCATAATTTTCATAAAACTTTCTCACTTAAGGAATAGCTAAGTAATTTATTTCAATAGAACCACGAAAGTAATTTCATTGAGTAGGTAGTATTAATCGATAAACATCGTTATGATGTGTACGTAACACGTTAGTGTGAAGATTGATTACATTTGTACAAGTATATGGGAAAATACAAAAAAGAAATTGAATTTCACAACGAAAATACTAAACTTAACTTAACACAAGTAAGAGTTGATCATGTACTTACATGATTTTCCCAAAAAGTATACAGATACATAATAAAAACTTATTCGCAAACATAAGGAAATACTTTCGTAATTATATTCCCCTTATACTTAATAAACGCATTTCAATATGAGCCAGCTTCAGTGCCAGGTAGGCATCGCCGCCTAACTAGATTTGCCCCAACATATCTCGCTCCCGTGCGACAGAGGCAGTACATACTTTTAATTGGCCGTAACTACGTTTCCCTGCTAACGGTATTGAATTTCCGCAACATTGCTGCCTACGATGGCAAGGAAAAACCGGCTTGTTTGGATTATATGTCATTTCGATTCTAATACTTATGTGCGCTACGCACGTAAGTATTGATTGGTATTATTTTGAAAATAAATGTGTTGACATAACACAGTGGAGTCTTTTAAAAGTAAACGAGTATTTAAATATAGATAAATAAATCGTAATGGGAAAGAAAGATATTTGTTACAAAATTAGTTTCTAATAGTTATTTCACCTTCATAAGTTGCTAAGAATTATGTAAATTTAACAATATAAAACTATCATTATAGTTTAGTAAGAAAGCACAGACCGAATTTGCTGTAAATATATTTTTAGTTCTAATTCAGAAAGTGAACCCGCCCAGCCAACTTAGTAAGAGCGAAAATGGAAACGTTAGAGGCGGCTTTGGGCGACGTTATCGACTACCGGTCATTGTATTAGAGAACCGCTCGTCCGAAGCGGACCGGTAATTACATCAGGGAATACGGTTCAAGCTGACCAATAGGCACGATCCAGCCTACCTGTTTTTGTCTCGAACAGCAAAATCCACCGGGAGAAACGATCTGACAAAACTGTCGAGCCACGTTAGGCGTGGGAGAGCCTTTGTGTTTCGGTTATTACGAGGGCGCAGGCTGATATCATTGTTTTTAATTTATACAGGGATAAATATGGTAATAACGGGAGCGGATGTGAGCACGGGGTTAGTATCCGGTTGTCCGACATCAACACATAATTCAACGGAAGATTAAATGCCTCTTTCACTCCCCGCCGGAAGGTCAGTGCGCCATTAAACAGTCGAGGGTCTGTGAAATTGCCTACCTCTCGGTTACCATGGAGATCTCCTTTATCTGCCAGCATGAGAATAAAGCAATATATACGTATAAATGCAGCCTAACCTACCTCATACTTATTGTAGTTTATTTAGAGAGACATAAAACTGTTTAAGGTGAGGGTAAGTAAGAATGTCCATTGCTAGGTTAATTTTCGGAGGGTTGGCATCCATTCCGTCTATTCAACGACAGAGATACTCTGAAAACAGAGCAAGGATTTGCGACATATAGACGGGGCATCTATTGAATGCGCCCCTCGTCCATCACAAACGCAATATCCATCATATGTACCACCCGGCAACGGATTGCAGCTTTTAATTAAGTAATACACGAGCGGCTTCATTCGACAGAAATCAACCGTGATGGGATAGATTTCGGAGCATCATATTCAATAAAGACTGCCTAATGAACAGCATTTAACTAAGGCAGCATCAAATCACTCGGTATACAATATTATGTAGGTAGTATGGTAACTGAATGGAAGTTTGCTCATCGAAGTTTGCAGAGCATGTGGCTAGGAGACTGAAAGCGATCCTGATTACATGCTCTAGTAGAGTTGACAATTTCAGTTTATGAAGTCAGAGCAAACAATATCTCCCGTATCTTGGCCTTTCGAATCCAGCTGATGCTCTAATTGCAATGTAAATGATTGTATTTGCATTGTAAGATTTGCTCTTGATTTAATTTAATTATACTTATTCTGTGCTGGTCTAAGATTGACATTACAATATAGGCACCTAACCTAGAAAATAATAATTTCGTGATATATCTGTCAAAGCAAATATTTCTAAATAATTGACATCTTTATTTACAATTAGATTTTTTTCCTTCCTCTTAGTACGTACATATGTGTTTTGTATTTTATTAAACCTAGTCTCAAAAAACCAGTGCATACCTATGTGTTTCCAAATGATTTACTTGTTTAATTTTTATTCGCGCTATGCCGTTTAATATTTTAGGGACGAACTGTAATTGGATGCAGAGCGGCAGCATTCTGAGATTTGGCTCAATGCCAAGGCTTTATTATTATAATTTGATGCCAGATAAATACCATATGGGCACATTTGCTCCAAAAGCAATGAAATCCTAATGCGATGAGCGATTCTTTATTCAAATAATATGAATGGTATATAAGCTGTTTGAGTTAGAAATGAATTGCAAACAAACTTTTGACACATGTCAACGTGTTGCACTTACCAATATAATAAAACTACGAAAATCAAACTTGATTCGAATATACCGTAGAAACATTTTCCCCTAGGTATTTTTATTCCTGTTCTACATTTTACATAAACTAATTTCCTTCTCGATATTGGTCTTGCTACAGTTGCGTAGGCATGGCTGCCTCCATCTGTAGAAACTCTTAGGCGGCCTCCGACGGCCAAATCAAATCATTCGACCTTATCGATCTCATTGAGAAAACTTTCTTCTAAATCTATTTGCCTAGAAACTAGTTGCACTGAAATGGGCAGATTTATATTGTATTAGATACTTTTTGAACGTGTTTATATTATAAAAATGTAATTTGTCATATATTGAATACATCTGGCAATTAATAATTGACTTTTTATCCAATTTCTTTTGCTTAGATTTTTTATCACCGAATGTGTATGAGAGGTTTATAATAATACTTTATTTTAATAAAACTTTCCGTAATGAAGGATGTGATACAAGGAAATATTAGTATGTGATGTGTTTGGATTTAATAATTTTTAAAAAACGTATACGCAGGATTGACAGATATATTACTTGCAGTTAAAAGCCTATTAAGATCCTGGCTTGAGTTTAAAAAATAGAACAAAGGGTGAAGTGTGAGTAATGGAAGCACATGGCTGGCGAACGATGAATCAGCAGAGAATGTTCGCATAATCGAATAGAAGTACTGATTTAATGCAATTGCTGAGGTTGGCGTCCCTAGCTAGGGTCACGGGTCGCAGCCACCCTCGACTAAAGGGGAACCTTAATACGAGGATATGAAAATTTACTGTTTAATCCGGCTGCAGGCCAATTTGTGCAAAATTTCATTCAATCCATTTAAAAGCCCGCTTGCACATAGCCTAAGGTGTTGCCATAACAACCGATATGACAAAAATAGATCTTGGCTTAATGGTTTTGAGCCATTATTGTAATTTCATTATTGGCCGTAAGTTAAGAAATATCCTGTTACAGAAAGTGAAACTTTTTATTATTTATTTTTCTCCCTTTGTCAAAGGCATGAGAATCAGAGATAAGTCAGGTTTGATGTGGTTTACGGAGTCGCTACCTGTATCAATTAAGGCTAAATAAGAAAAATGAGCAGCCTCCGCCTAATTAAAGCAAGTAGGTGAATCCCGACGAAAACCGCTTTGCTGTCCCCTCCGTGTGCATCCCACCGGAACAGGTGGCCGAACTTTTCGCTAATTCCATTAACTGACGCATATATTTTGATAAAGAAGGACACTTTTTAGTAAAGATTATGTTAATTAATATTTAGTTTCATATTATTAATAAGAAAGTTTTTAGCAAGTCAAGTATTTATAAGTTGAAGAAGATTGAAAAAAGTCAAGACTTTTGTAAAAATAGGTAAAAAGTCTGATAAAAGGAGACTCTTTCTATAGTTTAGTAAACATCGTTCTACGAAGGTTTTTCTTTGTAGACACAATTTATTAAGGATATAAAATCAATTTCCCGGAACTCCGATTCTTTGTGCAAATATACTCAAAGATACCAATAAATCATTCACGCTAGATTAAGTAGTGGCTAACCTCGTCCCGTCGCATCAAAACCATCATTAGACACCTTTCTACTAAGGAGAGAAATGAAAGAAATTTTTCCCCACTCGACAGCGTTGATAAATTTAATAAATGTATTCTCACTTCGCTTCCACTGACGTAGTCGGAAAGCATAGTTTATTTATCGACAGTCATGGCTGCAGCTCATTATTTTTCCAGTTGACTAGCGATACTTTGAGTGGAATTTGAATAGTTGTTATGTAAACGATTTTATGCGGAAATTATTTTTCTTTGTCCCTGACTACGAAACCGTGCGCTCAATTATTGGGCGGTTATAAAGATCAATTAAAATTTTATTGACAGTTCAAGATCCAAATAATTTGGAAAATCTCAAAAGGCAATCTTACATACAAGTATCTACAGTATCCACAGAGAGGTAGGCAGAGATCATGGACTCCTATTTGACTCCATTTTCCACATCATATTCGTTTCATTGACATCCATACTCCTCCACATACACACACATAATAGAAACTCTCATTAACAATATATTATATTCATTATTCACTTCGAAGTTACCTGTAGTTGTATACTTGAGTAATAAATAAGCAAATTGTAGCTCTGCACATGAGCCTACGTCTGCGGTAAAGCCGAAAGTGACAACGTCGTACCCAAAGCGACGTCAACTGCTTTGCATCATAATCGAGTTGCCACAAAGTGTAACGAAATACATACAGGACATTAATATTCAGTGACAATGCATGAGAAAGGCAAAGGCCTAACACAAAATTTATAAAATATATAACAGCTTGGTAACGATTTTGCTAATATTTAGTTTAAACGAGTACAGTAAAGTTAGTTACGAAACAAAATATCTTACAAAATGAAATAAATAAAACCATAAACGTTTTCTAGTTATGCATGTTAGGGTTGTTTGCCAGATGTTCTTTGCCTTGATTATGAAAAAAAAAATTGCATGCGAAAATATTTGAAATTTCATTTTCTTTATTCACTTGTTTAACTTTTTTAATTCACCAGTTTCCTTGTTCTATACAAGAAGGTTGATTAATCTAAGAATTGACATATCACATTTGAGTACTGTGTAATGATATGACTCTTATGATGGAATAAAAAAATAAAAAAATGCTTATGACATCACTTGAATTGCATGTCCTTTCAAAGCAGGTTGCCAACTTCGTATAAAATCAATATGCATAAAGCAGTCCATCCTCAGCTGAGGTCGGTGATGGATGCCGCGAATAAATCAGAGAGCGGCACTCGCGGCTGACCAGATGGGGCCATCTGATATATTACTTAAGTAATTTGGTTCTTTCAACTCTGCGATACAAACTGAATGGTGCATCTATGTAGTCGTAACTTGGATTCGATTTTGAGGGCGTTATCTATACTTTTGTTTACATAGCATTTGTCTTTGAGATTTTAGAAGGGCATTTCTTATAATAGTATAATTATCCTAATTTGTGGTTATTATGTTTTTGAAAGCGTGACGTGCATATATACATATTATGTAACCTGGAATTCGAAAATTCTTTCATAAATATGCTCTATCGGGCATCGCCGTATACCTATTTACTCGTATATAAAATAACTAACGTGTAATAATGAAACTCACCGTGAATCCAATAATTACAGAAAATCCCATTTTCCATTAATATGACACCTTTAAACCTAACATGATGCTGTCAGTTAACAATTTGATCATCAATCAAAAGAGTAACCCGGTAGCCCAATTACATAGAGTTCTCTTTAACAAAGCTAAATTAAAATCATTATTCTCTGAAATACTGCGTCACGAGACGTAAGTGCGGATAGCCCTTTCCTGCCCTAAACTTAATTAAGGAAGAGAAAACAAAGACATCACTATTGGGAGGATAATAAGAGAACCCCTGCAGAGTGCTCAGCGTATCCACATTGTTCATAAATTATATTAGAAAGCTTTTCATCACAAATTGCTGCAGCGAAAACAGAACCTCTGCATTTATAGAACAAAAGAGAATTATAAACGGATTAAAAGGACTGTGTGCAGCTATATTTATTAATTAATTAATTACCAAATCATTTCTATCAATAAAAGAGATTATACTTATTTAAGTAAACGATATCACTTTAACATTCGCTCGAATACGTTTATGTAAGAGGACAAACTACATGAAGCTACAGATTAATTAAAAGTCCTTTTAAAAGAACTTGAGATTAAAAAACGGTTAGCAGAAACAACCACGAGAGCCAATAACAATGATCCTAGAAGGCTAATAGGAATTGAGATAGAATGAATCATTTTGCATTTCGACATACATATACTCGAACGGGAAGTCGTGGTTCTGACGTATTTTTAATTACGAACAACCGCATCGGGTCCGATATTCGCATTGAATATATATGATGACAAGTGGAGGGCTCTAGTCTCGATGAAACAATACGTGTGCCGTAAAGGCTTCCCACTCATTTATTGGTGTTCCAATTGAAAATGCGAAATTGGATTAATGGAAATTATAAGGAGTGGTATGATTTGTATGATAAAAAAAATTGGTGATGAAAATTAGACTAGAAGCTTTCGTTTGAAATGTTGTATTTAATATAGGACGATAGAATAAAAACTTTTTGATTTAATAAATGTAATTTGTTTAAAACAGCAATGAAGCACTGCAATATTCGGATTCTTTCATTATTTCGTCAATCAAGGACGTGCATCAATATTTCAACAAATACTTTACGTTAATCAAAAATGAATTAGGAAACGAAAGTCTTCCAAAATACTTATGTCCAATAGCAATAACAAATTGACTTTATGACTGATGTGACAGCCGGAATCCATTTTTACTCTACGTTCTCCCGATGTTCAATATTTGCTTTCGTTAAAATAAGTTTGGTACAACATTCCGAGGCCCGAGGGCTCAGGATCAACAATGGCCGCCCCAACGTTCCTCAATAATTGGAGAAAGAGTCCCTAAGGAACCAATTTCCCGGCCTAAGTACTTCAACTTGTGGTTACCTTGAGTTCGTCGAAACGTGATGCTCACTGTTTAAATTGGTTTCGCTTTTTTACTTCTATAACATTATATGAACAGTATGTAAGTGAATAATAAATCAAAACATGTATAAGTTTTACGCAGTCCCAAACTAAACAACAAAGAAGCGAATAACAAACCAGTCAATAACAAATAAGTTTACGTAGGTCTAGGATATTTGCCTACTCCTGTAAATAAAGTATTTTTTCTTTATTCCCTTTCAGACTAAGTAGACGATATACCTGCACACATATCTAAGGAGTTTCATATATTTGTATGCACAATTCATATATTTTCCGAATCAGGTGCTGCCGGAGGATTGGTGATGCAGTCTTGCTGCATCGTATACTGAGGAAGCACCTTTTCACGGCATCAATGGTTTTCATTATTTATTTTTTTCTTTATGTTTTTGTTATATGTAGTGAATAAAGTGTTTTCTTTCTCTTTATCTTTCAATTCTTATAGTTGATCATTGTTATAATTTGTGATTGATAATTCGAAGTGATGAGTGATAAACAATCGCCATTCGTTACCATTAAAAAGAAACTCTACAAACGTGTGACTTCACGTATAATACGTAAACAAAACTTCTGAAAATATGACACGCCAAGTTATTGCGTATAAACAAGGCTTACAAAAGCATGGAGAAAGAATAACCAACATAAGGGCGTAAGGAGGTTTTCTATGTAGAATGTTTATGAGACCAAATTGGCCGCTAATGAAGCTCAGCCTCTCATTTCGCTGCACATAAGCGGCTATAAAACAGGACGAGTATGGCGTCTAGAAATAGATGTCAAAAGGGGCCATGTGGTTGGATGTAATAAATAAAATCGCCCCTTCCGCCCACTGGGTGGCTTCGCTAAATGAAGTGTGCAGAAGTGTCAATTACGCTCTTGTCTCCTATAAAAATACGGAATTCAGTTGAAGCGACAACGTACGTGTATGTGGCACATACGCTGCGACGATATGAGGCTAATAGAACTGGAATGTTCGTTTAGGGTTATATATTTACAAACGTAAAAAGTTCAGCTAATTACATGATACAAATGTTCTTTAGATATTACATACGAGTACACTTAGATAATCATATGCAAGTAATTTAAGATGATAAGAAAAAAAAACTCAAAGTACTGACAAAGTTTTGAATGTCTAAAAGTTAAATTATTTTTACAAGAAAGGTTAATACATAGTTTCACAAGATTCCTGAACTTTTTCAGGTTACACGTGTCTGTCATAAACCTCCTTTGAAGCAAGCGTTCCCCCTATGACATTAAGGTCGTTGACTTTGTAAATACATAAAATAAGCATTTTCTTAAGAAATGAAATGAGGCGACTGCTTTGTGCCTTTTTCCATTAAAAATACTACTTCAATTTCGTCCCACATCGTAATCCGATACCAACATAACATGAAATAAATATATCGATATTATATGAATAATATATATCGATATTTGACGACCTCCGTGGCGCGATCGGTTAGACACCTGAACGCTATTCGTGGGGTCCCGGGTTCGATTCCCGGTGGAGGCAGAGTTAAGAACTACGCTTTTCTACTGCTTTCCAGTCTGGTCGTTGATTATATATGCTATATATGTATTTATCTATATATATAATATGTATACATTTCTTAAATATACGTTGACTAGTACCCTTAACACAAGTCTTAAATGTACTTACCGAGGGGCTAGTTCAATTTGTGTAATAATGTCCAAATATTATTATTATTATTATTATTATTATTATTATTATATCTAGGAATTGTAATAATAAAGAGTTCATTCGTCTATGGTTCATCAACAAAGTCAGCAGCTGAGTGAAAGTTGAAAATACAAATAATTATTTTCGGCTGAATATTTAGTTAGTTGTGATGCTAAATTGGCTAAATATGTTTGCTTTGGGATTATATTTGGATCTTCAACTGGCATGAACCGCAGAACAAGGACGAGAAGAATTGGAGTTTCAATTTCGTTTTTCTTCGGTTGTAGCGGCTGGCGGCGTTGGTAACCATGGCGATGGAATAACAAGAAGTTCAAACGCCGTGGCATCAGTGTATGTACTTCAGCCGACATAATCTTAGTGGTGAATGGCTTAGTAAATATTAAAAATAATAATAATAAAGAGTTATTCTAGTGGTAAAATTTAAGAGGTGTATTGTTTTACTACGATTAAATAAACACTTATTTTACTGGTTTAATATGAATCTATCCAGTCAAACATTAAAAGATACAACTAAGTAGATTTATTACAAAATTACTGTAAGCTCGCGTTAATATAATACCAATTACAAGTTTCATTTCAGTTACAAAGAAAGAAGCAAAACGTACACTCGTCCCTTAGAACGTCGGTTTTATTACATTCCCTGCAAGCGTAGACTCTTAAACTTTATTGCGGTGAGATTAAAGTAATATTTGCTGAGGCTAAATAACGTCAGGCAATTTGGCGATATTAAAAGTCGCGTACGCAAGGTTTTCGCCGATAGTTAGCGCTGGCATCCGGCGCCTCCGTTTAATCGGGCGGGAACTTTCTATATTTCACATTCTTGGGACTCTACGTGCGATAACACTACGTTCCGACTAAACTATGCGCCGTTACTGCATATCGGCCTGTCGTGTCGTAGACAGAGTAATCTATGCCCTAAGGTATACCTACTAGGTGTTTATAGAATATAAAAAACATAGAATATCTAATATCAGAATGTCTGTCAGGATCGAGACAAATGGGGGTCCGTGATCTCTGCCTACATACCCTGTAAAGGGAATCAGGCGTGATGTGTATGTATGTATGTAATATAGGTATGGAGCCAAAATAATTTTGAATTGCTCAAGAAGAGTTACACTATCTATTATTAATACTAGTAAGTATCTATATTATTATAATCAATAAAAAGATTAGTATTAAAATGTATGATTTAAAATTCTCTAATAAAGGCGCTCCCAGACGAATGCACGTCTCCTTATTCGTAGGTGTGCTTCGAGAAGCAAAACGAATGCTGGCGCGTTGTCAAATCGATCCATCAACACCCCTCTAGATATGATTAGGAGTTAATTGAATCCCAGGGTGAGATCCGCGCAGTTTAGTTTTCCAATTTACGGACTTTCCTTTACTCTAGAGAGTAAAAGGGTTGAATCTAATTATTCTCACGTCGGCGACTTTTGCGCGAATTCGTTTGGATTATGGGACGAAAATAGTTGATAGGTATTGTGTCTTTACAGGTAGGAGGTAATGGCTGTTGAAAGTTTTATTAAACATAGAACTTACGCCATAAGAGCATAAAAAGTCGATCTTAATGTGGATCAAAACATTAATGTATCAAATATTTTTTACAGCAACGCTGTTACTGGTTTAAACATTTTATTCTATAAAACTAATATTCGTTTTAAAATTTAGCCCCATATCTTGCTAATACACATTCGTTATGGTTTCGATTGTCAATAAAACTTAAATATTATTTTTATATAACGTCATAAAATATAATCAACACTAATAAAGTACATAACAAGAATATCTTAGAGAGAAAGTGTCATTGGACATGACGCTTAGGAAATCGCACAGACTAACAACCTAATAAAATGGTAAAATAGCATGTTTGATTCAAAACACGTATATCACCGAAGCAGTTTGTCTCGTCGCAAATACTCTCAACTGATTGCACTGTTAAACTATACACTTTTTGCCTTCTTAGTTAATCGCTTTCATCCAGCGGCGGCGGGTGTAAGTCGCGTCGTCGCGCCTCCACTCTCACCCCTGTTTTGTGAATTTGATAATGAAAGGGGCCCACTTGTGTGCTGCAGAGATAATGTAAATAAGTATGCAAATTCAAGTGCGAGTTCCATTCAAATGAACCTTTGTGGCTCTTTAAAGTTTAGCTCAAAGGAGCGCCGTGTGATGCGACTCCGGACTCTTGCCTCGCTTCCTTCCAATCCCGCTTAAAGATTTCCTCTTTGCACACTCACTTGCACGCCGCCTACGAGCGAAACTTCACTTCATTACTGTTCACTGAAACGGCTATAGAACTTTAACCTGAACTTCAATGAATTCCCTCATATTAATCCACCTGTCCTATTACCGTCTCAAAGTATATAATTGAGTTCTTTGACGTCAAAACAAGATAACGCTCAGTTACTTTAACCTTGCCAAGACGATATTTCGCAATTTATTCCTGTAATGCTATACCGAGGTTGTATCCGTTTAATAACTCAAAATATGTAATATAGTTTTAAACCCTTTTATTTAGGATTTTTCAAAGTACAGGCTGCAAATCTATTTGTATCAATTTGGGACGGCGCGAGGCAAATGGAGATATCGTATGCGCGCCTCACAGCCACACATTGTGCCCATCAATCATTTATCCATCCACGAAACGCTGCGATGAAAACCGAGAAAAGCTTTAAAACGTCGTCTTTATAATGTATTAGCTACCAAGAAATGTGCTTTAAAAGCCTCCCCTTCATCATTTGCAAAGCGAAGAAAGCAAACAAAATAGATTGAAACTGGATCTTGATAAACGTATATTGAAATATTATTTTAGCCAAATCATGCTTGCCATCTAAAATTAGGTAGAAAATTTCAATATATTCACCATATACGGATTTACAATTTAGTAAGTAAGAGTATATAAAATTAACGTTATTAAACTATTCTACTGTAATTATGGTCTAAATACAAAAATTGAATGCAATTTCAATAAGAATATATTTATTTGAAGAATTATTATAATAGAAAATTAACCCAAATTAAGTTTATTATGAAATTCATTACAATGAATCGATCAATCTTCAAAAACGTTCCGATGAACGGCTAGTCTATTAACCAATAAGCTCATTCCCAATAAATAGCCCGCCCATCCCAGCAAGCATAGAGCCGAATATAAGATACTGAGGACTGGTTGAGCACACAAACGCTGCAGATGCATTATTCCAAGCGAGTGGGCACAGAAACGCCGCACTCTATCAAAGCAAACGATTTGTCCACACTCCCATCGCACTCGCTACACAACAGAAAAACCAACAGAATCATCACTACCTATCAACGGTCCCTTGTTTACTACAAGCTACTGTTTGTACTCCGAAATAGAACATAAGATAAGATCATAATGCTATGCAAATGCTCTTTTATAGCTGTGTATTGTTATTCACTACTTTTACTCATTTAGGGGGAGAATTCTGTGTGTTTTCTTTTCTATGTGTGATTTTCAGAACATGTATACCGCACTAAACAACAACGAAATGCATTTATTTGTAGGATAAATAAGCTTATCATTCTCAAATAACTGTTTACGTTTCTTAATCAGCAACCGTCCTTGTTTATTTCTATTAAAGCCGTCTCAAGGAACACGTCTCGGCCGTAGTTGAAAACAAATAATCCGCGATGAGCTCGGACGTTGAACACACGATTATTTGCCGAGTGGGCGGAATGCAGCGGCGGCCAGCGAGGCACGTCGCAGACGTCGACGCCTCAAGGCTCCTTCCTTGATTAAAACTCGGAATAATAAACGACGAAACAATTTTGCTTTGCTCGCCCATCCCAGTTCAAGGGGAAAACTAATATTGAAATGTTTCAGTTATGAAATTCTACAGTGACAATCTGTGACGATAGCAAAAGGGGAATGGATTTAAACGGGATATCCAAGTTTGATATTTGTCCTCGCAAATTGGAATAGTTTTTTGTTTGGACTCCACAAATAAAGTTTAACAAAGCTGTTAACGAGCTGTTCAGCTTATTCCGTGTGTGGTTTTATTTCAAATTGTATTTTTAACTAAGATTGGTATACCTGTTCTATAGCTTTTTATATATAAACAATCTACTTTAAAAGGCAAGTTTAATGTATTTTTATCAAATGAACAAACATAGGTAAATTATGTATAAAATAAATATATTGTATATTTTAAAAGAAAATACATTTTCCCGGTGATTGATATTCTAGTCAGTCTTGATTGTCGCGGGTTGATATTTTTTCTCGAAAGAAAAGTTCGGGATAATCCCGATCCATCCTTACATAAAACTTGTAAGTTGTTCGCGTCTCAACGGATAATCGAGTTTATACTTGGAAGGCCTCCATCAATCATTTATGCCGCACTCTATCCGAGGCTCGGGTGGAACTTTAAAGTGTTTGCTTTTACCCTGATGTATCAGATCACTTTCATTTGCTAACCGCATTTCCCTATTTCCGCCTCTTGTAAGTACTTGCCTACCAATTCTTTTGACACGTAAACTGTTTGTTTCATACTACTTTATTTACATACGAAACATAAGCGTTTAGTTGCTGGCTATTTGGGGATAGTCAGAAATTTAGAAAGATCACCTCATCATTACAGAGACGGAGAACTTTACGAAGATTAGAGTGATGTTTTTAAAAGTTATAAAATCTAGTCACCGTGATTTAAGAAATGGTTAAGAAAGCCTTACATGAGGAGAAATCAAAAAGATTAACTTTATCAATAGTTTTCACGCTCATTTTTTCTAACCTACTAAGTACTTTTGTCGATACACTTTTCTTGATCGTCATCATACAATATCAGGATTTTGCTCAAATGGGTTTTGTTTATAAATCTCTTCGAAAGTATTACTTTACTTTGAGTTATTTGTATCTGAAAAAAGTTTTCTTACAGGTCCTACTACTAATGTGTTTTGTTTGTGGTATGAATTCGTAAGTGAATAATAATTGTTTCTATAGTTTTTATTAGAATATTCTAATTTGATAGTCAAATCCAAGATCAATAGCCGCAGAATGTACCTACATTTTCTAATCCGCAAGAAGATACGTATTATTAATATTTGTATATGTAGTACTTTTCCTTCTCAAGGATTAGACGTAAACGAATGGATAAACATAAAGATAATCCCGTATTACCAACCATTGAATCAAAAGTTCGAAGCAGTGTACGTTTATCATCCTCATTTAACAAAATACATATATCGGTAACAAAAATGTATCCAATTTAATCTTTGTTATTTCCGTGAGCTAATAAAATATTCACGATATATAAATGGCTTATAAAGATAATAAACCCTAAGTATAACTATACATGTTCAAGTGCAAAGCATCCAAGACAAACATTCCAGTGCTGTAGGTATATATACTTATTCCTCAAAAAGATAAATAACTACGAGAGGTTTAACACAGAGGCAAATTAACGCAATAACAACGAACTCAAGAGGCCACAGTAACTCCGCCGACATGAATAATTATTTACCAGCTGAATGAGTGACCGCTCCTTTTTGTTTTACTTCAATTTGAATTTCTAGAAACAGAACAGTTCTCAACTCATTCAGAGTAAACACGAGACCGCCAACAAAGAAAATTTCCAAGTTATATCAATTTCAGCGCAATGTTAAACGGAGTAATAACATTTTTATTTCGCCATCAACCGGCGAAATTGCACACAGAAGCGTTCTTCTCAATGTAAATTGGATTTCAATGTTTACACAGACAGTGCACACTTAAGGGCCCTCATTTCAATATCGCGGTGCGTCCGTAGAAAAACAATTACAATTAATCGCGCCGCGGCTGCTGCAATTAAACGTTTGTCTGAGTCAATACTACTCTAGTACAGGATACTACAGTTTTATACTGAATAAGTAGACGGGAACAGTTTTGAGATAAATACTATTCTGTGAATAAGTATATGATCAGCTTTTATACACTGCTTCATGCCATATGGTCTGGGTGCGATGTGATACAATTTATTCAAGAGTATTCGATATGAACACGAAACAGTCACATTTTTATAGTTTGCTACAATGAGTATGCCGAATATGCTGTTAAGTGTCTGAAAGATTATAAATAAATAACTAATAATAATAATAATAATGCTATTATTAAGAATAACATGTTTCAAATATTGATACCGAAATATTAATTTGATAACACATTACTCAAAACAATAGACAAACTACTCAAACTACAATGTTAGTCCGCAAATCTCCGGATCGTTTTCAACGCTGTTCAGACCGTAGGAAGTGTTTGAGTTTTAACAGCAATAAACAACGACCGAGATGGTTCCAACAAAACGGCATCATAAAAATTAAATTACATTGAATCTCGTGGGAGGTTTTAATTCTCGGACCCTCAGCCGCGGAAGCAGAAGGATCTCTCCCGTCGCAATTACAGCGCCGCAAATCCACGGCTAGACGTCCGTAATAGTGATGCACCCGAACAATAGTTGCGCGATACTGAGCTCTCATCTATACATTTTCGATTTTTTTAATGAGTTCGGGTTAAGAGATGTCGTACCCGTCTCGATGTTTATACTCTTGGTAATTAGTTAAATAGAAAGTGTATGTTCGAGATCTTATTTGTATGCAAATATATCGGAAAAAGTCAGTTAATTATTAGTAATCACTATCTTAATTCTTTATTCCGATGAAATGTAACGAACAAGCACACTTATTTAACCATTAAAAGTCACGTAATAAAACATAACATGTTGAAGATGTCCAAAATCTCTTCGCACATAGTTATAAACACAATGTATACTTACAAATAATAAAGATTTTATAAAAGAATTTTGTTCCAACTAATATTACTATGCAATAAAAACAAACGAAATAACAGTGGCACCATCACTACAGGAATAATACTGCAAGAGATTGTTGGCTAATTTATTTCTTGTGCTAATGAACTTGGATAGCAATAATCTTGATAGCCTAGCGACTGGATCCTAGTCCTTGTGGCTTCAGTTCTCCCTCATAGATATATTATAGTTGGACATTACTTAGAATAACTTAAAGTATTATTATCCCTAAATATCCCCATTTTGCTGTCTTGATAGGTTATGATCCTGGCAGCAATATGCCATGACATGACATAACTCAAACACAAATGTTTTTATTCAACATTTATTAAGTACAATAGATTCCTAACTAGTGTAATATAGCAACGAATATTTTTAATATTACATTAGGCCTCACAGGAATAAACTTTATTTAAATGTGTGTGCGTGGTACTATGGTTTGTACCTAAAAAGTGAAATTGTAATATAAAGGTATAAACCTTAAAAAATTAAAACCATGGTTGTTTTACACCATTAAATCACCTGATGTATATTAATGGGCACCATTTAATAAATTGAGGATAATTACCGAAATATTTAAGAGATAACCACACCATGACGGGAATATGCATCCGTTTACGTATACGTGGAACAGCTTTGTACCTATTAATATAAATTTACATTTTCTCTTAAACATTTATATCTAGGAATAAAATATATTGGTTACTGAGCTTTCTAGTTGCATAAAAAGTTTGATAGCAATTATAATTTGGCACCAACTAGAGTACCCGCCACATACGGTGGCAGTAGCCAAACTTGGAACTAAATTTGACGTTTCCGACATTGCGTGTATTTTGTATGAAAGGTAAATTTAGTATTACCAGCGTTGTGTTTTTTGCCCACTCTTTGTAATTTTTATGTTTGTTAAGGGTGATTATAATAAATTGATTTCTGGAGTTTCTTGTTAGTTCTTCTCCAAGGGTCTCCGCTGAACTTCTTCTTCTCAATCGTTACGCTCTTATCAGAGCGGTCGTGGTCTTCATGACGTGGCATCTTGAGCAGCCGAAATGGTTGGTGAACTAACCTCGGTAAAAATATGTAAAGACAATGCTCAGTGCCATGTTTGAAATAGTTTTTTTACATACATACATACACATCACGCCTGATTCCCTGTAGAGGGGTAGGCAGAGATCACGGATCCCCATTTGTCCCGATCCTGACAGACCACTTTCGCTTCATTGACATTCATACATTCTCTAATACACTCTCGGCGGTTATAGGTACTCCTAACGTCACCTTTTTTCAATATAGCGTCTATCTGACTGTTACATATATGTCTTATTAGGCCGGCCCCTACGTAACCGCCCTTCCACTTCACTCATATATATTCCTTTTGTCAATATATAGTTTTTTTAATTTGTACTTAGATCATAAAATAACTTTCAAAGAGAGCTTATGATAGGGCCTATTTTGAATAAAAATATTTTGACTTTTGACTTTGGTATATTAATTTGTTTTATTTGAGTTTATAGCTCTGCAACCAAAGATCGTTACAAATGAAACCTCAATATAATGTATCGAGCCGTATGGCACAGTGAGTGCTAGTTTTGGCGTGTTTACTGGCAACACTGGATTACGCGACTGTGGCGACGCCTCCAACTGCCACCTTATGTGGCGGGTACTCTAAAGCTCAGGTCTAGAGATCCCGCCACATAAGGTGGCAGTAGCCAAACTTGGAACTAAATTTGACGTTACCGCCATTGCGTGTTATTTTGTATGAAAGGTAAATTTAGTATTACCAGCGTTGTGTTTTTTGCCCACTCTTTGTAATTTTTATGTTTGTTAAGGGTGATTATAATAAATTGATTTCCGGAGTTTCTTGTTAGTTCTTCTCCAAGCTAGGGTCTCCGCTGATCTAACCTCGGTAAAAAATATGTAAAGACAATGCTCAGTGCCATGTTTGAAATAATAGTTTTAAGAGATTCGCGATTTATACTCATGATATAAGATATAAGGGTGTGTATAAGATTGATTGCAGCTGTGGGAAATCCTACGTCGAACACACTAAACGGTCTATTGCGGACAGAGTGAAGGAACACATAATATATGTAATATATAATAAGAAGGATAAGTCCCGTTAATTATTAATCATGTTTGAAATAGTTTAATAAACATATTTTGACTTTGATATATTAATTTGTTTTATTTGAGTTTATAGCTCTGCAACCAAAGACCGTTACAAATGAAACCTATAATGTATCGAGCCGTATGGCACAGTGAGTGCTAGTTTTGGCGTGTTTACTGGTAACACTGAATTACGCGACTGTGGCGACGCCTCCAACTGCCACCTTATGTGGCGGGATCTCTAAGCTGCGCGGTCAACCTGAATGACATGACTTTTGCTCTCTGAAACTTGGCTATTAGAACACACTATGGAGTCAAACACAGACGTACTGTGAAAGTCAAGCTCTAACAATATTTATTGGAAATGTTGAACCATTTCAATTTATTGGTTCCCTCGGGAACTTTAAAACTAGTAATGAGTGCCAAACAAACTTTTAGAGCGCAGAGAAATATCACGAGAACAGCAAATGAAGATGTTAATTTGAAACTTGTTGAAAAACAGCAGTAACAACGTACCAGGAGGGCAAATTAGAGGCAATGGAACATAGTTTACTTTAAGTTAAACTTATTAGAGTAGTCTGGAAACAAGTGCTCAAGGCGCGCCGGGTCAAGTGCCTAATTTGTCACCCGACGCAAACTTTGCTTCTCTGCTCGGATCGCACTACGGACAGCCGTTCGATTCCATTAAACTTTCATTCCCCCTAAACTTGTCATCTATTCTCAATCAGGGCAACTTTAATAATGGTATGTACAATACCGTATCACCCACTACTTAAAAGCGTAACAACTACATCCTTCATCACCTAACAGCACCATTAAAAGCATCCCTGAGGCATAAATTTGCAAAAATGTCGCTGTTATTAGACACCCTTCTGTATTTCCCCGAGTAGAAAGATGAATCAAAATAAAACTTTCCTGGGGACACTTACAATGCGCTATCATAAAAATTAAATTACGGTGTTTCATCGGGCTAAGTGCGCACCATTTTGAAAGGCGACAAAGGGGGCGCGCGGGGAGGGGCTGCCACATCAAAGCCTCCGGAGCTCACTCGGATTGTCCTCAGAATCAAATTTAGCTGCTCTCTTATTTTACGACCTTCCTAATGTGGAGAAAGCAGTGGTAACTAAATAAAATTATAAAGTAATGTAGAATAAAAAGCAAAAACACCAAGAAATTGCGAGTTTTTAAAAGTATCATGCATGATCCAAGGTCGTTGGAAACAATAAAGGATTGAATAAGATTTTTTTATTAAAAGAACACACATCTTAGTTACGAACGCCCTAAAAAGGGCAAAGTCTTGAGGTGGGATGGTTTGGATCATAATTGAAAAAACTATCTGCCTATCGATTTGGAAGAGTAATAATAAAAAATAGATTAACATTAATGAAAAGACGTTACACAGAATATAATTTTGGAATTATGCTTTCAAATAAGTAATAAACCATGAAAAATAGTTCACACATATCCAAAATAATATATGATACTAATGAAATATGATACACCTTAAGACACACAAAATACTAGACGCAAAACTCAGTATTTTCTCCAGAAAATAAATCAGAGAAGCTCACTGCTAGATGGAAGTGTCAACTTCAATGTATAAAAAAGCGGATTGAATATCGTCGCGAAAGCATTTTCTTGGGTCTAATAGAATCAGAGGCAAAACGTAAAAAGAGAATGCTACAGGAGTCGCAAAGGGAATTAAAGTCAAGACTCTTTACGTGTATACGCCGTTACTAGGGCAGAACCAAGTGGTTAATTTATCACGGGAAAGTTGCTGTTTGGTTTACTTACTTCAGTCCCAGCATGCCCAATGAACTTAATTAAACTTCCCCAAAGATTAGCAAGCCTACAGTACTGTAACAATAGAAGAAACGTTTGACATCCTCAGTACTACAATTGAAATAGATAGTTAGCTCGTATATGGATGAAATTAGATAAAAAGTTAGTGTCATAAATTTTCAATTTATTGAAATTATGAATTATTTGTTTTACCGTAAAGTACAAAAGTTTGCTGATCGGAAAATTTTATCACATTGGAAAGGTCCAAAACATCAATTCATTCATAGAGACCACTATTGCCTAACTTATGCTACTCCATAGCTTACTTAATACAATGAAAACAAGAAAATATAATTAGGATTTCAGAAACATAAATTTCTGTTGATGTTTTATCCAGTATCGTTTTCAAAACAGTCATTTTCACCCACATCCACTTGCTTGAGCCAAGATTATTGGTCCACAAAGTTACATACAACGTCTATTTTAAAGTTGTACACAAACTTAGATTGAAGAAAACTTTCACCACAAAGTCCTTTAACTAACCAAATCCTATCAAGATTAATTTACATAGAAAATGCGTTTTTATAGACACTTTGAGATAGCAATTAGCTTGTTTGCTTCTACACTTTTTAATTAAGCTGTCTCGCTCGTTTCTTATGGAAATCGTTAAAGTTTCTCATAGGAAGTTACTTGGACTTTGGTGGGGAACTCAACATTAACTCTACCGTATCTACATATTGTATAAGCATTTGTGTACAAGTATGTACAATATCATTGACTATGTAATGTATAACGTACTACCTACCTAAATATACACATCAGTGTCGTAGAGAGGCATCTTTGTAAATCTTTTGTAACTATGAAATCTGTGGAAACGAACTTCCAAAAGATTTGGTTTCAAAATCATAATTTTTTTTTTATGGTATGCAACAGTTTTACACATTCAGCCAAAAAATACACCATCCTCACCTTCAGGTAGATACAGTCTGTCGCCTTCCGTGGGTGGTGTTTCCATGGGCACGTTGGAGCGGTGTCGCAAGGTCACGTGCAGCGAAGGTCCTCGTGGAGGCACCTCCGGAGGCGCTGGCTCAGGAGGCGACTCGCATTCACGTTCACTGCTAGCGCCACCTGTGTTTCATAATTTCTAAATAATGACAGCGTTCGATAATCATATACATATAGGTACATACAGTTACGTTCTTGTGTATATTTTTAAATGTACAGAATCATAATTTTTAAATGTTCAGAAGAAAACAAAAATGAAATATACAATTTCCTCGAAGTCGATTGTTGGTATGGAAAAATGTTGACAGACTGCTATATAAATAACCTAAAGGACTCAACCTATTTCCTTAATCATATCCTACGATATGTCAAGATTAAAGATAAAGCTAGTTAGTATATCATAATATCGTAGGCTATTATGGGCAACTAATAATACTAATAATCCGCGTCTGTAATAACTCGTAGAGGGATAAGTGTCACATATAATTACATATCTGAACCTAAAAACATGTTGATACATACATAATAGCACACGGATCAAAAATAATTAAAGTATGTACATTTGAAACAATTTCTTCCTTTTTGTTTAAGCAGTGGTAGTTTATTAAACAGTGTAATCAATTTTTATATTTTTCTACAAAATTATAAACACCTATTTCCTTCCTTTGAGTTACCGCCACATAATGGAATTACGTAATTAATTACGTAGTAGTCAACAACCATAAGCATATACCTAATCACATTCAATCGTGTACAAATCAAAACACATACCGTCGCTAAAGTTAATAATGCAGTCGAGCGCATTCCAACTGACATTATTACTAGCTGAATATTGAATGAAGCGTATACATAATCTGCATCGCCAAATTCCATTTTAGTTATTGTTGCGAGGCATCCTAAGCGCTCGCTGCGTATACGTGCGGTATATAGAATGTGCACAGGAGTTCGGAGCCGGCATAATGCGCAGGCTAAGTGCACACTTTGACGAGAATGCTCAGCATTGTTTCCCCGAGAATGACGAACAGGACTTAGACAGTTTCGTAAAATATTATTCGGCTTCCCCCACATGTTTCCTGCTTAATTATAAAGTGCTAAGCTGTCTGTGCTCGGGGATAATAACATTGAGTTCTGCGGAAAGCGCTTTGATGCGGCAAAATCTGACTAAAGTATGTATCTGGTTCAGTGTGCTAGCAGCGCTGTTCACTTTTGAATTTTAAGACTCTCATTATGGATTCAATGTTCGGGCATGTTTATGGCATTGTGTGTTTAGTTCTGTGCTTATGTGGAAGGAAAGTTAATTAAAAACGAGGAATAGTCGGTATAAAGTTTATTTCTGACGATCTACTAATTGCCAGGTATCGGGTTACATTGAGCTGCCAGCTGATACAGTTAGTAGTTTTATTCTGTTTTCTATGTTGTTTAATCGCAAAATATATGTATGGAGAATTTTTAGTAGTATAGATGTCTCAAGTATATTATTTATATAATATTATGATTACTTTCTCATCTGTATCGTTATAATTTCTACTTTGTATAGAACTTCTTACTTATTGATCGAAACAAAACTCTTCTAACTTTTGCGAAGTAATTCTTCATCTATCTTTAATTTGTCGAACAATTCAGTAGGGGTGAAGAACTCTTTTAAATAATTCCACTTTGACAATCAATCGATAGAATGAGCGAGGCAGCTTCAAATTAAGAATTATTGCCGGTGCTCCGTTAAGCCGAGAGATCGCGTATTAAATTAGATTTTTCATCAATACAGATAGGGGGTAACTATGATACGTGCTTTGTTACTAAGGGGTCCATTTCAATGAAGCTAATCCCTGGGACCCATTTGAAAAGAACAGCTACTAATAGTTTTTTTGCATTTTTGATTCATGTTTGCCCTATATACAAAACAATAGTTTAAATTTACAGAATGCATTGTGTTGGACTACTTACTGTTTTTGATGTTTGATAAGAAGTGTATTTGTGAAATTAAACAGAATCTATTGTGTTGTCGAAATTTATTCATTTTAATTATAACTTAATACATATAATTGTGTTATGTTAACCAAGAACATAATTTGTTATTAGTATCCAGAAACTAAAAGGCTTAAGTATCTAGGAGTTTTACGATTTCAAACAAACATGTATATAGTTATAAAAATATCTATGATATATGTATATTAGGCTAGCAACATTTCAGCAATATTCTATAAATATTAGGGCTATTTTTTCATAAAATTGACCGAGAATATATTATTAGTCCAAACATCTATCTATCCCGAAAGGGACTAAGAGACACAAATGTATCTGCATATGTTTGTAACAAGACTGAAGCTACAAACAGCGACCCTGTTATTTAAAGAGGAGTGTCACCACATGTACACTCGAAACAAAGAGTATTCAAACAAAAAGTTTGCAGTTACCATTAGCGTAGCGCGCTCTCGAGGTGTCGTGGGCTGATTCGTCCGTTCGGCGGCCTCGCCGTGAGAGAGTGCCTCCGTTTTCGTTATTGAAGATTTCTTCACCTTGAAAAAGAGGTTAAGTATAAATGAATATATGTTAATAAAGTATAGCCATTTAGTATTTAGTCAGCGAGAACCAATTTGCATTGGAGTTTTCGGGCACATTAAGCATATTTATTTAGTACACAATACCAGTGTTCTTTCCCATAGTCAAATACAATCTATATAATTATACTAAACGATGTTTGCAATGTTTATCTGGTGTGCCAGGGAAATGGGAAAATTTTTGACCGCTGATTTGTGCCTTCTATAACGGTAACAGATTTTGTATGTAAATAAATATGTATTATACTCAAAAGAGTATTTGATAACTTTTTAATCAAAACATACAACATTAATTTAGATGACAGATGAAGCCTTCAACTAACCTTTGGAGTTCCGGTTCCTCCTGTAGTATCTCCTGTTCATACTTTCTAGAGGAAAGGGCGAAGGCTGTCGCTGAGGACTGCTAATGAACCGGGGCTTTTCCTCATTCGCATCCGCGCCATATATCCGCCGCTGCTCGTCTGAAACAAATGGCGCGACGTATAGAGACAACAATTACTAGAAAAGACAAAGTGATAAAGGGTGTTGATTAATATTATGAGAGATGGTTGAATGAGTTTGATAAAAGTATCAGTTTGGTATCATAAGGAGTATTTGATAAGTTTGACATGAAATGTAAACAGTGTTAAAGGCAACTTTGAGTAAATCATATTGCCTACCTAATCTTTATTAATTAGAGTATTAGTATGAGTATTGTGGTACTATTGTGTCGTAAAATAAGAAGCAAAAATGGTGCATCACAAATTTACTTAAAATTTTGAGTTACCTAAGTCGACTATAAAAGAATAATATAAGAGTTTTTAAACTACATCTAAAGCAATATAATTAAAAATTGCACAATAATAAACAGGTTAAACATTCCTGAAACAAGAAGTGACGATAGGAAGAAAGAAATACACAATTTGTAATAAAATTAGCTCGTTGGAAAGTACATGCCGCGGCATAATGTGGCCGTGTATTAAAGGAGAAAATCAAACACAAGCGAAATATGAAAAGTTGATAATTTATGTACGGGACCGCGCCGTGTTATTTTAAATAATAACAAACATAAATGTGCGCGGGTTAAGTACGTTTAGCAACTTTGGCTGATTCTGCTCTGAATAACAGAAATTAAGTGAATTATCCAAAAATAATAAACTCTGAAAATTAATAATCTAAGATACTAACATATTCAAACATACAATAAAACAAAGTGCATCATCACTCATGAAAGAATGTAGAAGAAAACTAACACTACAATATCATATTATGATAAAACGAACTGTTCTTCCAAGACAATGAAGGATGATAATAAAATGATTCATTTATATATAAAGCATTATATTACAAATTCGAAAAGAAATTCGACGTAGTTCAGTTGTTTGGGGCTTGACCCTGTATTGGTGGGTACAGGGTCAAATCCCGTTTTAATGAATTTCCATGTACATTTTCGTAATAAAAATACATTTAAATGCATCGAATATTAGGGTGAGGGAAAACATCGTGAGGAAACCTACCTGATCCCCGAACAGATAATAGTCAGTGCTTGCAAATGGCGACATGGCTTACCACCTGTGACATTGAGTACTGACTATCTAGTCAACACGTGGGTTCGAGGTGGCCATAGAATTACTGCCTTCGCAATTGCGAAGGGAAAATATAGCCCACTCTTATTATGTTATACCTATATATTATACAAGAGACACTCATAAACGTCGCAATTATAAATATTTAATTAATTTTTTAATAGTTTAAAGTAGAACGTGCCTTCACTTAGGGTTATGTGGCCTTGCTTGCCGCCACTTAGAGCATAAACAAAGTGAGAGAAACAGCGTCCTCCGAACACAATACCACAATATTAAGTAACAGAATTAGATATTGTAACCCATTTGTTCTGCTATAAATAAAGACCTTTTGTTAATGCTAGTTTGAATGGTTCGTTTGTAATATTACGCAAATAGACATGTGAAAGTTTGGTAGAAATATTTTTCCGGAAACAATTAAGTGGTGAGAGAAAATAGTGAATCATGAATGTTTGGAAATTGCTGTGGTAACCGAATATGGTTACCTATTATTAGAAGCATTTAGTTCATAATTAATTTACCTCTCTTTTCATTGCATTTGTGTTTTTGACAATACGGAATATGTGGTGAGCAGATTTTATCAATTTTCACCTTTATTGAAATCACGATTAAAATGTTCACCGTAAAGTATGTATGTTATGTACAATTTTAGTTCTCTTATCGGAGTCAAAAAGAACAAGTAAAAATAATAGTGAACCCAGTTGCTGATATGCAAAGCAGTTTACAACAGCCCCTAAGGGATTTACAGTTTAAGATGATATCTGGTTGAAAAATGCACAAGGTACACAAACGTTAACCAAATATCCTGCTAAGTATGCAATCGCGATGAAACAGTGAATATTTATAGCCAGAGCTACTACGAAGCACATTTGCTAGGGGCAGTGGAAGGAAGGTACCCTGCTATAAATATTTGTAAATGAAGAGCTGCAACGCGCGTCGTTTCATTAGATATGCAAGGGTTCGTGGAGGGCCGCCTATTTCGTGCTGCTTAATATGAATTATGCCTATTCACTCCACGGCCTACTACGAGCCGTGAAACGCAAACATTCTAATATGCATGAGCGTCCGTTCCGAGGTAGGTAAGGACTAGCACTGTCAAATTAAGCTTATGGGTGCCAAAATGTTATTCTATGGAATGGGTTAGAAATTCCTTACTAATGATCGTATAAATACCAACTCTACCCCGGTATTACCGCTGAAATAGAAAAAGAGACCGAAATTCTATGAACCCAGGAAAGACTCAAATGGCGTGAATGTATACTATGTTCTTTATTCTGAATACAATCGACGCAAAAACGTATGTCTATATAGTTTGTGAGTAAGAATATTTTGAAAGAAAGCCTGATCTTTATTCGTTTCATTCCACTAACCCGAACCGCTAGTAGCTCTACCTGCTTTCGTGCATGATGGGTAACGCGAATATCTCAAAATAAAACCTATTCTTTATAGAGGATTTGAAGCCTTATGCAGACTGAATAAAGTATATTATCCTAAAACAAACCTCCATTCAACTCACCCGATTGCCTTCGAAGTAAACAACTCAAGATTGAATATGAAAATTTAATAGAGTAATTTAATCGAGCCGAGATACGAGTAGCTTGCCTCCGTCCGAGCTCGGCTTGTTATCGCCGTCCTGACTTATGAAGTCAACAATATTTTATTCGTTGCCTTTTTGCCACGTTCTATAGCGTTAAGTTTAAGTCTATCGATTTCGCACAAACCAAGAGCAGAATACGTACGAAAACACATCTTAGTAGCTGGCAGCGGAAGCCTTTTGAAATCCCTGAATAAATTGAGCTGAGATCTAACATTCATTTGCAGAACGGGAAAGTTTGACAAGTTAGGTTGCATTTAAATGGTGGGTGGTTGTTGAGGTGCAGCGCCCGGGGCTAGATTTGCATTTTTCAGTCTTTTGTGCGGCAAGTTGAGCCACGCTCCGCATTTCCGCAGCACGCCCGACCTGCGACTTGGCTGCTCAACACATTTCCAACGCTGCACCGTCAATGCGACGCGACAATGGAAAATTCACTGAAAATAATCACTTTATTGTATTCTACTGTGTTTGTTTTGACTGGAGCAACTGTGGTTTATGTCCTGCAACGGTTGAAGTTTTTCAGTTTCAAAATATGAATACTTTTTATGTGTAATAAACGAATAGAAATTATTTATTGATGCCGATACTATAGTAGAGACATACAAAACTCAAAAACTACAGTTTTGATTGCGATAAACAGTACCAACAGTTTTCTTACTTGAAACTTTTTAAAGAACATTTGATATGGAATAAAAGCCTTTCACAATTTGCTTGAATCTGAAGATGTTCATTCAGATAGATCATTTTGAGTTTTTTCCTTCGGTTGCGTGATGGGGGCGCTTAATTCACGAATTCAGCTTAATTTGAGCTGTTTTGGGGTTCTCCAAGTGAAGTTTCATCCAAAGATAACAATTGCACGCGATCGTTCTGGCAGCCTAACAGAATTTCTAATGTTTGCTACAGTATCTGAATTTTATTAAAATAAAACTAGCAGAATTAAAATAAATAGATATTTCTACAATACTGCATGTTGATTATTATGAATTAAACCTGGCAGAGTATCAAATAGAATTCCTTGACAATATAGTAGAAATCTATTTCCCCAATGATAAGTGACTAACAATCGTCATAGATCTATATCAAACTATAGACCCCATAGGAAACTAGCATAAGAAACATGGCTCCAATGGACGCCCGCGGCAAATCAATCCAACCGTACGTGTGGTGGGACCTTAATAATGAACAGATTTAATCCTGTATGCACATTTCTTCCAATGTTTGGGACAAATAGGAGCTTCCACTGCCACTGCACTAAAGTTCAGAGATTAGATACGGTTCCCATCAATTATGGCTAATCCTCTACACGTGCGATGGCTGTGCCGGTAACGCGTGGGGTTTGATATTAACTAGTTCCCAACCACTGATTCTCGTCTTGCAATGGAACAAATTTTGTATAGATAGATTGATAGAATATGTAGTATTATTATATGATGTAATGCAGTTATTACTTTTTAATAGTTTACAATGATTCGATCCACAATATCTCAAAAAAATTAATAACGTTTGAGTCTACTTTCTTATTTCTCGGTGTTTTGTAAACCTATTTCAGAATGACCGCATAGCAAAGGATACATAAGGATACAAAGGATACATTTTCTATTCAGTTAACATATTACACTATTAGCTTACAAAAAATAACATTGTTTTTTCCATGACGGAATCAAACAAACGAACATCAAAACCACTAAGTAATTTGTGCATCGTAGTGAGGTTTACCCTTTTTGTCGAATGCATTTTGCCGTTTGTTTCATCTATTGTTAAGGGTAAAACAAACAATGATTCCTGGTTAATAGCTTGAGGGCTTTCGGAGATATGTAAGATGAAAGAAAAGCTTTAGTAATAAATTAGTGCTTAAGTCAATCATTATTTATTGAGATAAATTTGTTTTCCTGTGACAGAAATTAAAAACTTAGGTATACTTCTTTACGACATTATGAAAAATTTAGACCCATAAGCCATTTCATACTACAAAATTCTTACTTACAGAGTATTTTTGCATGTGTACAAACAGTATTTTACTATTCATTGGTATACACCTACACTAAACAACCAAATAACCTAAACACTGTATCCCAGAAACATAAATACTCCTATTTACGGTAAGGAGCTTCACAATGGAAATAAATGTACACCGATAATCATACATGAGTGAGCAGCAGTCTCGTGTATGTGGATTCAATTAATTATTCAGAAGGTCGACTGGTCCACAGGAGCCCGCCAAACGGATGCATGTTTAATTAATTTTCCTCTGACCTGCTATCATCGAAGCCTGTGATAAAGTGAACGGAATTGTGAGCACTTGGAGGCTCGTTTCACTATTAGCTTATTACATATGAATATATTTATTAATATGTTTGCTTGGTAAAATTGTAGTCCTTTTCGGGTACTAGTAATATTGGGACAGTTATCAAACAAAGAATATTATATTTTTTTCTTCAGATAGTAATAACAATTGACCGTAAATGAGATTATAGTGCACAAGATGAATGATACGAAATCTTACCAAACCCCTTTCGTAAAGAATGTGTAAATAGCTGGTTTTAAATACTTATAATCAATAATATATTCGTTAAAACAAGGAACATTATTAAAAGCACATCAAAAATACTGAAATGTACACCAAAATATAGCTAAACGCACACCAAAGTTTAGGTTTGGGTTGGCCCTGTTTTATTTTGGTATACAATTATGTATTTTTGGTGTACATTTTAATATTATTTGATGTTCATTTGAATACTAGCCTTAAAACTATATACATTTGTTATACTAAATCATGAAAAAGGCTAACAACTACTTGTCCCGCCATCTAGTTTGTGGCAGAGGAACTAAATAGGGTAGACCGGTAAATTCAAAACATCCCTCGAGTAAAAACATGGTTCCGGCCCACCCTTTGTTGTTCCAAGGGTGCCGCCGCAGGCAGCAGTGCGGGCTCAAAGATTAAATAAATATTTTGTCTTAAAGTTCACAGGAGTTACCTTTGCAATATTATTAACGAGTTTACCCTCGAAAGTATTGTTGGATCGTACCTACAATTTTATTTATGGTCCCGGTTTTCCCTGTTTATGTGGTGTTGGCATTTATTTAATTTGACATTTAATTTCCTTGAATTTGCGCATACTACGATGATCATCGAATACTCTTACAAAAAGATATAGGAGAAATAAATAAACAGAGACGTACGTTAGTATAGTAATAATAATACAGTTACTAAAAAATATTTTTATTAGCACTTATATAAATTAATTAAAATGTAATAAACATACATGCTAACATATAATTACGGCTCTTTCTCCCCAAAACAATAGACAGACTATGGATCGCCGTCATAAGTTAAAGGATTAATTAAAAACCAAAATTTGACATAAACATTAACCAGCTTGACGCTACTAATTGCTATTGGTCCGCAATTTTTCCGCGTGGTCTGAGCCGCCGGGAGCGGTGGGCCTGTGCCGCAAGAATGTCGAAATTTTCATAAGATAATGGATCGCTTGACGAAAGAAAAGGACCCCTCACTTGGAACTTTGCTGAATTCTTGACTCGTAATTAATAAAATTACTTTTTGGAAGCTCGTCTCGACTTCAAAGAATCCTCGTATAAAAGAAAAAGTTAAGTAGATGAATTATTCTCTCAAGATAAAGGGCATAATTTTGAATGTTTATATTCGCCGTGAAGACCTGTTATCAAAAGGGTGTTTTCATTGTATTTTGTATGGTTAAGGGACCTTCAATGTTCTTAATTTCTTGTACTTTTAGCCTCAATCATCTAACTTATTGATGATAAATATTTTGTTTTGTAGTTTTGAGTCACTTATTTCGATATATCTACTTTAAAGAGCTAGTACTCATACATTTTCGTCCTACCCCAGAAATAGACAAGATTATTTAAGAGGGGCCCTATATAAGACATAAAACGTCTAAACCACAACTAGCCATTACCATATTCCGCAAAGATAAGGGGAAATTATTCACCGCATCAGAAAAGAACAGACCGTACCCGCATAACTCCCGACCTGTCATGAGCAAGCTAATGATATAATACAAAATAGCTCCGGATAGTTTCTGAAGTGATAAGCGCCGTGATGTGGGTTCAAACGAACTGATTAGATAAACTAAAACATTATTGTTAGTTAATCGGAGAGTTGATTGAATTGACATGCCCACATTAATTATTACCTATAATCCTGATGAAGATAGCTAATAGATAGATTGTTATGGTGTGATATAAATTAATCATAAGTTTTATTTTACTGAAATTGTAATGTATGTCCTATTGTAAATTGAAAAGCTATTTAACTAGAATCCATAGAGATTCATAAAAAACTGAAAAAGACTTGTCCTTGCGTATTATTTTGTTGTATAAACTGATTCAATTTTTACCAAAAAGAAAGTAGACCCTACCTTAATCAGCTTAACCTTCTTTCTGTTTTAATGCGTATAAAGGCATAATAAACAAGAAAGGTTTGTCCTTCGCCAACTACATTTTAAAGTAACACCGCCCCTATAAAGTGTCATCATTCACCGCACCTACGTTTTCCATTATTTTTATGACAGTGACTGCATGAAAATGCTTTCAATATGATACATCTATATATTGATGATACAATAACGTTAGACCTTTATCATAGTAACTCAACTCCGTCAACTGTAAGCACACTGTGTTCATATGAAAATGTTCTCCTGTAACTACTTTTATAATAGAAAAAAAACTATTTAATATATAAGCAATGAATTATTGTACATGGTTGTTAAAACAATTTGATATTGGAACGTCGGTAGTAAACTTCCTAAGTAAGAAAAAAAAGTCAAATCGTATAAATAGAAAATGAACTGCTATGCATACTTTAAGTTTTATTCTTATCATTAAAAGTTTCTTAAGTATAACCAGAAATATTTCCTCCTAAGCCGTAGTTATAAATAGCTACCAACGTAGAAAACTTTATATAGTACTTACACAAAATGAAACATTTAATATTTCTTAGTTTGAATTACCGTTAATGATTATGATATGACTATTACCCTTAACACAAGTCTTAAATAAGGAGCTAGTTATTGTTATTCAATTATATGTATAATTATAATCTTACATGTCTATCTTTGTTTGTAAACAAGAAAGCCATGCAAGGCCTTTAAAAGCAACAAGTATTGGTTGGCAATACAAAGCCTAGTATGTAATATAACTGGAACCAAGCTCGTTTGGAAAACAATAACCCGAGTATATTGTTACGGGGAAATCCCTGTACAAAAGAGGGCCTCTGAATGGAGTTGCAGAGTCAAGAATTTCCATGCAATAACACTGTATGGTGCTCTGTGGAGATTCTCAAGAAAGAACAGGCTTAGATATTGCCTACTTACCGAGCTTACCCTAATAATATTCAGCCATATTTCCCTATGATAACGTTGATTCTAATATGCCTTTCTACGCTGCACCGTCTACATATTCATTTAGTTTTATATTAAATAGAGATGCATGTAAACGGTCTATTTCCACTTTCATAAGGGTATATGCTTTCCGCTTAACGATCATTTAATACTAAATTCATTTATGAGGTCTTATCTTACTACACAACCCAAAATACAAGTTTCACAAAAAAATCTGGTGTACAAATTAAACATGCCAGTAAATATGCCTGCTTTCAAAGAAACAAAATTTATTTTACAATATTAAGTACCAAACGTTTAGCCCAATACCAATGGTATTATTAATAAAATTAAAACATATTATAGTAACTATGTATGTAAGTGCCAATACAAATATCTATCGTGTCATAGTATTGGAGTCACACAAATTTAAACATCAAACTTAAATAGCTTTATGCTAGGAAGACATTTACAGCGTGTCGTCGACCGAGGCAATCGCATGAGCAACCACCAAAGTAATTCCGAAACTTCATGCAACCAACTTGAGCAATATGTTGAACAAACCATACTTTGCTCTCGCATTCATATTTGACTTGGAGTTTCATTTATGCGTCCTATGATAACTTGCTCTGAGCTCAGTTGCAGCTAAGAATCACTTGGAAAATATACTTACTTAGATGTGGAGCTAATTAATTTATGCGTTGTGTCTACTACTAAGCTAAGTCTATAAATAAAAACTAGTTATGTAAGAGATTTTCAGTAAAACTAGACTTTAAATAGAATTCATGAATTCATTCGACTGAATTAGATCTATCATAGCTCAAAGTAATCGAAAGTACAATATTTAATTTACATATAGTGGGTCATCCAGCAGATGATATATTTTCTGACTTATAAGTAAAGTGTCAACTAGCAAATCTTTATTCTCACTCATAAGAAATGTTTTAGAATACATCTTTTGTATGTTGTGCTGTACTCAGTTCTACTCAGTGTCAACTGTGAATAAAGGAATTTTTGTTACAAATATTGGAATACTGTGGAAGGGTAATATACCCCTTTCTAAGTAATAAACAAAATTATAACATGCATTCCCTTCATGCACTTAGGTATGCATGAAACCAAAACGAGTATGTGAGGCACCCTAATCAATCGAATTAATGAAATACTAGTCTCCTAATGGCCTGTTTCTGTACGAACTTAATTTAATCAGTGTACCCGCCATACTATAGGCAGGAAGCGATCGATCAGTTAAAACACGGAACGCATTTAGGCCTTGTGATGAGGGCTAGACAGCGAAATTGTTATCGAACATACACGCATTCAGTGAAGCCGTGATAAATATAAAACTATAGGCTGCTTGTATTATAGTATTGTATTTATTTCTTAGAACAATCAATTGTTTAAACTTCTTATTTATGATTTGCAGAGTAAATTCTAGTAATGTTTTAAGACGTTCACATGGGTTTAAGTTGGCCATAGAATTACTACTTCCGGGATTGTGGACATGGAAACCTGAACTGACTACGCCGCAAGGGTTAATGGTCGTAAACGCGTTTGTCTTTTGTATTAAGATATTTTTCTCAGTAATGATACATAATTTAAGTAACATAGACTTCAACTGATTCATCAAATTTATATTTGTATTCACGGAATACATCCCGTATGTATGTTATAATACAAATTATATTGAATAACTATAGTATCGATCACATTTGCATTAAAGCAATCTCATTGTTACGCCATGTGGGAAATAATCATTGGCGTGAATTATGCTGAAACAGTTCTGAATCGACAGGTGACAATGATTATGGCTGCATATTCAAATTAACAAATTCCCGTGAATTCTGTTTATGTATTTATAATTATGCTTCTATTCCGAAATATCAAAAAATTAATGTTATGCTCAATGGGTGAGGTATTTTTCTCTTTTTCATGTGGTTTAATGTTCATTCCTCACCTCAAACACGTAGATATTCTATGTTTGTTTTTACAGTAAAAAGAGCTACTGAAAAAATCAGAAAACATTGCGACAAAACCTACTTATCCCTCGTAATAAGTAATATAAAGCTTTGACATACATATTGTACGCTTTACCTTTTGTCCGCATTTTATATTTTAATAAATTATCTGGTTAGAAGTTGTCATAGTAACATTAACTGTAGTTTATCTTCTCACCCGTTTTTGTTGTAAATGTCTTCTTTGTATAATTAACTAAATTAGTATGAGTGTGTTTATGTGTGTATAAATAGTTCGGTATATGCGTTCCCCAAATACGTGGTTGGCTATGAGCAACACGTCGAAAACTCGAGTGCTGTTATGCTAATTGTTGGAAGCAATGTTTGACAATCACTCGACAGCCGTTTATGGTTTCATCCTAGAGATCCCGCCACATAAGGTGGCAGTTGGAGGCGTCGCCACAGTCGCGTAATTCAGTGTTACCAGTAAACACGCCAAAACTAGCACTCACTGTGCCATACGGCTCGATACATTATAGGTTTCATTTGTAACGGTCTTTGGTTGCAGAGCTATAAACTCAAATAAAACAAATTAATATATCAAAGTCAAAATATGTTTATTAAACTATTTCAAACATGATTAATAATTAACGGGACTTATCCTTCTTATTATATATTACATATATTATGTGTTCCTTCACTCTGTCCGCAATAGACCGTTTAGTGTGTTCGACGTAGGATTTCCCACAGCTGCAATCAATCTTATACACACCCTTATATCTTATATCATGAGTATAAATCGCGAATCTCTTAAAACTATTATTTCAAACATGGCACTGAGCATTGTCTTTACATATTTTTTACCGAGGTTAGATCAGCGGAGACCCTAGCTTGGAGAAGAACTAACAAGAAACTCCGGAAATCAATTTATTATAATCACCCTTAACAAACATAAAAATTACAAAGAGTGGGCAAAAAACACAACGCTGGTAATACTAAATTTACCTTTCATACAAAATAACACGCAATGGCGGTAACGTCAAATTTAGTTCCAAGTTTGGCTACTGCCACCTTATGTGGCGGGATCTCTAATTAAGTACATAGAGTACCCGCCACATAAGGTGGCAGTTGGAGGCGTCGCCACAGTCGCGTAATCCAGTGTTGCCAGTAAACACGCCAAAACTAGCACTCACTGTGCCATACGGCTCGATACATTATAGGTTTCATTTGTAACGGTCTAAAAATATTTTGACTTTTGACTTTGATATATTAATTTGTTTTATTTGAGTTTATAGCTCTGCAACCAAAGACCGTTACAATGAAACCTATAATGTATCGAGCCGTATGGCACAGTGATTGCTAGTTTTGGCGTGTTTACTGGCAACAGTGAATTATGCAACTGCGGCGACGCCTCCATCTGCCATAATATATTCAAAATTATAAATATCACAAGCTCTCTTTGAAAGTTATCTTATGATCTAAGTATAAATTAAAAAAACTATTTCAAACATGGCACTGAGCATTGTCTTTACATATTTTTTACCGAGGTTAGATCAGCGGAGACCCTAGCTTGGAGAAGAACTAACAAGAAACTCCG